>PVIC010021990.1:0-28083 GCA_004025085.1 Thryonomys swinderianus
AGAAACAGCCCCTGCCCAGCCGAGAGCACCCCACACTGCTCCCTCCGCTCCTGATGTGATTCACACGTCAGCACCATTTCCAACTGTGCATTCAGGAGTTTTAATGCCCTTCCAGACTTGCGCCAGACTGACTCCTCTCCCCAAAAGGAATCCCCATAGGGCCGCTCTGCCCACCCCTGTCCCTGCCACCCATTCATCTCCTTCGTGTTTCCATGGATTTACCTGTTCTGGACACATCGTGTAGATGGAATCACTTGCTATGAAGCCCTCTGCAGTTGGCATCTTCCACCTGGCAAGTGGATGGGAACAAACTTCCTCTTGGGTGCTGCGTACTATTCCACCTGCCTTACGTTGTCCATCCTTCAGGACATATACGGGCTGTTTCCATCTCTTGGCTACTGTGAACGGGGCTGTCCCCACCTCGGAAGGGGAACCAGCAGAGGCACTTTAGAATAGCCTCCTGGTCAAGGGAAGAAACTTCAATGCTGCATTCGTTTGTGACTGTACATGTGTGTGCATGTGCGCATGTATGTGTGTGTGTGAGAGAGACAGAGACAGAGACAGAGAGAGACAGAGAGACAAAGAATATGGAGCCGGGAATTAGATCCAGGGCGTTTGAGCTGAGCCACATCCCTAGCCCTTTTTGTACTTTTGTTGTTGTTACAGGGTCATTAAGTTACCCGGGCTGGGTTTGAATTATTAGTCTTCCCGCCTCGGGTTCCCAGAGTGCTGGGATTACGGGACTGTGGCACCAAACCTGGCTTCTGACTCCTTTCTTCCTTTTGTGTAGTCCCGGGGATTGAACCTAGTACTTTTTCAGCTCTTCTTTATTTTTCGTTTTGAGACAGCATCTCACTAAGTCACTAAGTTGCCCCAGCAAAGCTTGAATTTGGGATCCTCCTGCCTCAGCCTCGCAGAGTGTTGAACTTCCAAGGCAGGCCCTGGAATGAAGTTTAGCTCACAAACTGACTCCTAGGGAAAAGACTCCACCTCCAGACTCCACCTCCAGAGCGCGTGTTTCGCTGAGTGGAACATGGGGCCTGAGGTCCCGAGTCTGGAACGTGGCACCTGCTTCCTGTGGCTGCAGAAAGAGGGCCGAGACCCACAGACCGTGCCGGGGCCCCTCGACTGCTTGGATTTGGTTGAGCCTGAGAGCCCCAAGAAGCCACAGTCTGGGTCCTCAGGGAGGCGCCCCCAAGAGACAGAAGGCAGGCGCCCGCTGCAGCTCTTGGGGCACCCTGCCCTGCCAGCCTCAGGAACCAGACACCAGGGGCTCCGTGCCTGAGGACCCCACCGCCAGTGCCCAGCACTGGCAGAGCAGGGTTTGCAGGCAGGTCTCTCCCGACGCCCAGTGTCCACCCCACACTGCTCAGCAGAGCCCAGAGGGGCTCAAGGCCACGGCCTGCAGAGCTGGGGCTCCCCAGTGGAAGCCTGGGCGCCAGGGGCAGCCAGCAGGAGGAGGTGGGCTCTCACCTCAGGGCAGCCTCTGAGCAAGGCCTGCCGGGCAGGGGGTGGGCAGGGTGAGGGAGGGACACGAACCGCTGTGTCAGGGCAGCGCGGCCTCCCGGGCCGAGGCTGGCGGGCAGGACGGCGCCCAGGGCGGAGGCGAGCAGCAGCTGCACTTCAGGAAAGGCCTGTGGAGGCGGAGAGCAGCAGGGCGCTCGGGACAGGCAGGGAGGCCCGGCCAGCGCCGAGGCCTGACGAGGACGAAGCCGTCACTGCAGGCAGCAGGGAGCTGCGTCCGGCAGGTGGACGCAGGGCTGGGTGTGGCTGAGCTTCACGGAGCCTGGGCGGCCACAGCACCTCTGGGGTTTATCTAAGGGGACAAGGAAGCCCGAAGGGTGTAAGACGTGGTCTGGGGAGGGCACCATCCTGCGGGCCAGGTGGGCACGCAGAGGAAACAGGGCCCCGACCCCACCACCGCCCTCCCGCTTGGCACTCTGGCTCCTGCCAGGCCTGCTGCGGTCTGGGGGTGTCTGATCACTCTCCTGGGCCATGCTGTGGGTTCAAGCCTTAGGGGTGCCAGGGCCTCTGGAGGATCCTCTCTTCCTCCTCAGGAGCAGGGAGCAAGGCCTGGGCGGGCCTCAGCCCCGTTACCGCTGTTCCTGGGGTGTCTGTGGTGTGGGTAAGCTGGATGCCCTCCAGCAGGTCCCTTCTGGGGTTTGGGAAAGATCACTATGACGATTCAGGGAGCCTTCTCCACCACTGGGCACCCCAAGGCCCCAGCAGCAGCCGGCTCCCCCCGCCCCGCCCTCCTCTGCCTGTGGGGTCGGGGCCTCGGGATCGGGTGTCGTGAAAGCCACCCTGGAGAACCATCCGGAAGCTCCGCTTCCAGCAGGGCTCGGGTTCCAGAGGTCGGCCAGCTCCTTATCACCCTGACTGTCTCATGAACCCGGCCGCCGCGCTCCCTGCCTCCGCCCCCAGGAGCTCAGGGCCTCTGCAGGGTTGATTCTCCGGCAGCGGCAGCGAGTCTACTGCAGCATCCTGGCTCACAGCTGGGGACACAAAGACTCTAAGGACAGAGACGGCCAGGCCGTGCTCCGCCTCGCGTGTGACAGCGTCAGGGGGTCCTGTGGACTGTGCCCAGTGACTGCAAGCCCTCTGTTCACTCCCGCAGTGCGCAGAGGTCACCACACACACCCACACATACACCCACCCACACAGGACACCCGGGAGGGGCCAGGCAGTCGAGGAGCCCACGCCCCTGCCAGGTCCCAAAGCAATGCCAGCACCTTTCCAGCCAACACAGCTCAGTGGAGGGACAGACGGCAAGGTGCGATGCCATGCCAGCCCAGCCATCTATGGGACAAGGGAAAGGGGCGCCACCCCGGCCCCCTCTGGGGCGCTGGCGGGCAGGACCTGAGCCACCCCCTGGGTCTCCCGCAGGCGGAGGAGGCCCAGCCGCCCAGAGAGGGTCAGAAAAGCCAGGGCCGGCTCAGCGGGAAGCACAGGGGCTGCGTGGCTGGGGCCCAGCCCAGGCCCTGCAGAGCCAGGGCTGACCTGCCTGGAACCTGCCCTTGCAGCACGAATACCAGGACACGAGGGTCTCACGGGCTCCAGGGCAAAATTCCACACAGTTCCGGGAAACCCGGGCAGAGGTGACCGAAGCCCTTGTTCAGAGGCTTCGTTCCCGGGGCCCTCACCGGACAGCGCTCACCCACTTTCCTGGCCTGCGGGGTCCAGAGTGCTACTGACCCGCCTCCCCCCAAAGCCTGGCGCCGAGACCCCTGTGCTGTGAACCCTGCTCCCAGAGTGAGCTCGTCCACCCCGCAGAAACCCCGAGGCGGACTGGACCTCGGCCAAGGCCCGGGCTCACGCTCCTGCAGCAGCGGCCTTAGGTGGCTCGGCGACGCGGGGGAGGGGCAGCCGGGACTCCCGCTAATCCCCTGGGGCCTCCGCACCCGAGGCCAGGCCCCAATCCCAGGTGCGCAGCTGTCACCGAGATAAAAGAGACGTAATTAAATTCCAATCAGCTGAGAGATTTGTTATCATAATGTAATATTTCCCTCCAGCCCCAGAAGCCCCCAGATCCATCTCCATCAGGCCTGCATGGGTCCCTGCCCGTCCCTGCTCCAGGCCTTCCTGCCACCCTGGGCCCAGCTGCCAGGGAGCGCCTGGGGGTGACGTCCACCCCGCCTGCTCCAGCCCAGCTACACGCGCCCTCCCCCACGCCAAGCCACTGAAGGCGGTAATGAAGTCATTTTTCCAAGGAATGGTCACCTAGAAGACAGCCGTGGCGGACAGCCACAGAGTGAGCGGGAGGGCAGACCCCAGGCAGGAGCAGCACACGGCGGCACGGCAGGGCGGCCAGACCAGGCAGCGTGCTGTGAGCCGCTGCCACATGGGGGTTTATGTCACACCCCAGGACCCAGCGTCCTGCCAGCTGCACTGCCAGGGGAGGAGACACCCAGGGCTGGGCCTGGCTGGCACCAGCCGTGTTCTCAGCCCCACAGGGCACTGCAGCCAGCACCCGGCACCCGTCCAGCCCCCCCGGGCCATCCACCCTCGGGCCCCACGTATGAATGTGGAGACTGAGGCACAGGCCACCTCCCGTGGTCTCACAGGTCCGGGGTCTGTGGCTGCCCACGCACCAGGGTCCCCACTCTGCTGCAGCAGAGCGTGGGCTTGTCCTTGGGAACTAAGAGCCTTGCAGGGGGCCTTGTAGTGGGCCTGTCCCTCCGCAGGGACGTCAGGGTCCCCGGTGGCCCTGGCGAGAGCCCTCGCTCCCCCAGCCTCTGTGCCAGCTCCCAGGGCCAATCTGGTCTCAGGGGCAGAGGTGGCACCAGCTTCCGCCTGCAGAGCAGTGGGGGACAGTGTGTTTACACCTCTGCTTCTCTGTAGCTGCTACTTCTACTCAGAAGAGTCTGTGACTGGGGTGGGAGCCACGGGCCACGCGTGGCCGGCTTGGCATGCGGAGGTAGGTGCGCAGGCGCCGGGGGCTGGGAGCCCTGCTCAGGGTGTCCGGGGCGGCCTCCCCACACTCACACCCTCACTGCCGTGACCTCCCTGGAGGAGGGCAGCACCAGCCTGTCTGGACAGAGCCCTGCGCAGGCGCAGGCTGGTTGAGTCTCCAGGATTCTTCCAACAACTCCAGGGGCAGACATCGGACATCCACATCCACGGGATGGGCACAGGGTGCAGAGAAACTGAGTGGCCCCCAGAGCCACAGAGTAGGGGCTCAGGCACCAGAGGACAGTGACAGACCTCTGGGGGCCACACGATGACTCAGGGTTGCCCCGCCAGGGACAGGAGGTGGGCACCAGACCCACTCGGGAAATAACTTCAGAAGCCATGGTTGGTGTCATGCAGCTATACACACGACTTCTCATCACGTTCCTTTACCGACGTGTCATTTTTACAACAGTCAATAAAAGGCAGGGGCTGCAAAGGACAAGCAGGTGGAATTACTGGGGTTCTCCCGAGGGCAGAGGTGAGGATTAAAGGCGCTCTCGCGCATGTGCATGTGCTCAGGCCGCCCAGGGGAGCCGGGCCCAGGGCCAGTGCAGTGCCTGCACAACGTCCGGGGCAGGCAGGCTCTTCGGGGCTGTAAAGCCCACAAGGCTGCAGCTTGGCGCTGTGCTGGGGCCGGCGCACTCCTCCACGCGCTGGCGCCCCCTTCAGGCAGAGAGCGCCCGGACCCTGGGAGCGCGGCCCTCCAGGATCGCTGTGTGATGCCCACGTGGGGCAGGACCGTCCAGCGGGGAGCACCAGCCTGGACCCCCTACCTCTGTCCCGGAGCGCGGCAGGCTGGGGAGGGCACAGGAGCGCATCCGAGCGGCCCCCGGGGGACTCTCCGCCCTGTGCACAGGCAGGCCAGGCGCATCGGCTCCCAGAGACCCCTGCAGCTGCCATGCCAAAGCACAGGTGCCCGCGACTGCTTGCCCAAGGGTGCCCAGGAGCCCGGTCGGCGGGGAGGGTCCTGGCGGTGATGCCCACTGCAGGTGCGGAGAGTCCTGGGAGGGGGGCAACTCCATCCCCAGAGCCCTCCGCCCTGCCGGGCACCAGACTCCCTCCCCAGCGCTGCCCAGGCCCCTGCAGGGCGTCGTTCCACTTCTGAGACTCCTGCGACAGGTCCTCTTGCCCATGGGTGCGGCTGTCCACCTTTCACCTGTCCATCCCTCTGCCTGCCCGTCTGCCCGCCCGTCTGCCGCTGCCAGCTGTCCACTCCCCACTGTCCACCCACCCATCTTGCCCCAGCTGAGCTCGCCAGGACAGAAGAGCAGCCACAGCCCTGGGAGCCTGGGAAGCTCTGTCCCTCCGTGCAGACCAGCCTGGCCCGCGCCACCTCCCTCCTGCCACCTTCACATCACTGTTGAAGAACCTGAGCCTCGACTTCCCCATCTGGGCATCGGGAGTGCTGCTCTGTCCTCCAGGAAGCGCGTGGTGGGGCGCAGAGCCGGGCGCACACCTGGGTGAGGAGCGGGAGACTCATCTCAGAGCAGGGCCGGAGCCAGGGCCCTGGGCGAGTGCCAGGTCCTCCTCCTGGAGGCGTCCTGCCAGCTCCTGGCGGGCGGCGGACGCAGATGAACGTGCCCGGGAAAGCGCCAAACCCTCGCAAGGGGAAAGAACGTGCTGGGGAGGGGCGGAGCCCGTGCCAAGATGAATATAGCAGCCCTATTCATGCGGCGGAGAACTGGAGCCCTCCCAGGTGGCCAACAATGGGCTGGGGAAGCCAGCGCGCAGGCAGCTGCACAGCCCCGCGGGCACACAGCCTGGGCAGAGCCGGCGGGGGCGGGGCTGGTGTGGGCGAGGAGGGCTGGGCAGAGGGAGCACACTGGGAAAGCAGCTTGGGTGCCACCTCTGCGAGAGCCCGTGCCTTGTGCCCTGGTGGGCAGGGAAGGGGCTTCCATGTCCTGCATCTGGGGGTTGAACCGAGCCTGTCACTGCCAATGATGCCTGCCTCAGTGCCCCTCGCTGGACCTCAGCTTTCCCTCCTGTGACCAGGCCACCCACAGTTCCAGGGCTGCAGAGGACATGCTTGCCCCTGTGTGATGGTGGGCATCCAGGGAGGGACAGTCTTGCTTCCAAGACGCTGAGGCTGTCCATCAGGGGCCTCCCGTGCTCCCCAGAGTGGCCTCGTCCCCTGCCCTCCCAGAAGCTGGGCCCCTGCACCCCCCTGCCTGAGCCCAGCTCCACACAGCTGCTCCTGGAGAGCATTGGCAACCGTGGCTGGCACCCCTTGGCATGCAGGCTGAGGCCAGGGGAACAGCATGGGTATGGCTGGAGGGGCCAGGACTCTCCAGCCCAGCCTAGGCTGGCAGCCTCCAGGGCACCCCGCAGGGGTGCGGGTGGTGGGGAGAATCAGGAGACTCTGGGGTGCACGGGGCAGAGCTGTAGCAGCCCGTGAGGGTGGGGAACGGTGGGGTGCAGAAGGGCGGGGCCTTCTGGGTCACGAAGGCCTGAGGAGGGGCTGCTCCTGGTGGAGAGGCCCAGGCCACCAGACCGAGGGGCAGCGGCTGAGGACACCGCATTGGGCAGAGACGCGGCCTTCCTGAGCCCCTTCGGGGACCTGCCTGATCCTCCAAGACCTGAGCTCTGATAAAGTCCTTTCTCGCTATCACCATGATTTTGCAAATTTTATAAACAAGGAGACGGAGTCTCAGCACGTTCTCCCCACAACAGCGACAGCACCAGAACAGAAACCCAGGTCCGGAGCAGAGCCGGTCCACTCCCGCCCCTGGTCATCCCAGTGCAGACCCGCGAGGGGTGGGAGCTCCTCCCACTGCCCGAGTCCTGTGCCCACCTGCCCCGCCCTCCCCCCTGCAGCCTGGGCACCTCCAGCTCCGGCTGTGCGGACCTGGGCGACTCCCCGGAAAGACAAGAGAGCTGAGCACGTACAACCCATTTTGAGGACGAGTTGTAATTTTCCTTCATTTCCCCTTCTAAACACACTAATTAGACGGACATTGTCAAGGCAGTCCATTGAAATTCAAAAATGCGTCCTCCCTCCAGAGCAGCTCACAGCCCGCTTCCTCGGAAGCAACTGTGGGCATTGTGGAGCTGGGCGTGGACGCGCACACGTGCACACACATGCACACACACGCTCATGCACACAGCAGTGTGGACCTCAGCCCACCCAGGCCGCATGCTGCAGGACCTGCTGACAGGGTCGCTGACCTCCCCCGCATGCGTGTGTGGAGCTCAGGAAGCCTGGGCACCCAAAACTGCCCATCCTGGCGGCCGCTGCCAGCCCGTCCTGGGCCTCCTCCTGGCTGCGGTGACTCCAGCTCTGCCCCTCCCCTGTGCCCAGCAGGGGATTCTGCCCAGCCCACGGAGGAGCCACAGGGCTTGGCGAATGGTCCAGACCCTGACCTGGGCCCCAGGGACAGTTCCCGCTGGTACACAGACCCAGGAGAAGCCTCACCCTCAGACGGGGCGGGAGCTGGTCTCGAGGGCGCAGGACTGCTGGGGAAGCCCCGCCCTACACAGCGTGACCCTTCGCTGGATGTGGTGACACACACCTGCGATCCCAGCTCTCTGGGAGGCTGAGGCAGGAGGGTGGAAAGTTTAAGTCCATTCTGGGCACTTAGTGACTTAGAGACCCCCTGTCTCACATTTAAAATAAATAAAGGGCTAGGACGTAGTTCAGCGCAAAGATCCTGGGCTCAATCCACAGTGCTGAGAAAAGGGAGAAATAAGATTTAAATGGCCCCCTTCACTCTCCAACTGCAGTATAACAAACACACAGCTCAGTGCCCGCAGTGACGACCGCAGGCAACGCTCGCCAGCCATGCTGCAGGGAGAGGGCACAGCGCGCGAGCAGCCCCAAAGCGGCAGGGAAGCCCTGTGCCAAGGCCAGGCTCCCGCTTCTGATCCTCCTGCCTCAGCCTCCCAGAGTGCTGAGATTTCCTGAAACCCCACCCAGCGGAGCACAAACCCAAGTCCCATTGCCAGGCCAGGAACCCCTGGGGTGGGCACACAGAGGGAGGCAGGAATCTGGAGGGGCCGGCACCCCACCAAGGCCTCCTCTGGGGACTCTGCACCCCGCGGGCTGGGGACGCTGGGAAGGGCAGGAGGCCAGAGCCCCCAACACCTGCCGGAGCCCGGCTCTCCTGGCTCCTCCCTGCTCAGCCCAAAGGCCACTCACTGCCGGGGCTGCATCTGAAGCACGCTCTGCGGGGGACAGCAGGGCTCCCGAGGGCCCCCGTCCCGTAGGCCTCACACCTCCCTCACGGACCGCAAAGCCGGAGGACGGGGCCAGCAAGCCCCCGAGGGAGAGGGGGCAGGGCCGTGCTGCCTTCTCTGCCCCTGAGGGGTCCTGCTCCCACGTGGGGTCAGGGCCCGGGAGGCTCGAGCGGGGGGACAGCGGACGCAGAGCGGGCGGGCCATGCCGCCTCCAAGGCAGAAGGCACCCGGCCGGCTCCCAGACCCCGCAGAGCCCTGGGGTCGCCCTCTGCCTCCACAGAGCCAGTCTGCAAGCTGGACGTGCACGTTTTGGGCAGCTTCTGAACATGGACCCCCGCGGCAGACACCCCAGGCCGCCCGGCCCGCCCAGCCAGCAGCAGCAGCAGGACAGAGCCCCCTCACAGCCCCGAGCCCGCCCAGGCCTGCGGGGGCGGACGGCTGTCCGTACGGCTTCTCCAGGGTCCTCCGCCTTCCAGGTCACCTGGCCAGGCTCCCGGGAGGGACAGGAAGAGCTGCCCGTCCACGGAGAGCTGCGGGGTCCACGCCACGCCGTGGTTCTGGAATCACTCCGCGGCCCTCTTGAATGTGACAAGCTGGACGCGCCCTTCCCACACTGGGCCTGGACACGACCGTCACCCTGCTCACGCCTGCAGGACTCCGCAACGCCATCACCGCGGCGCGGGCCAGGCGACGGGGCCGGTGAAGAGCCAGCCGGTTCCACGCGAGCGTAGACGAGGGAGCTACGGCTGGGTCGGCACAGCAGCTGGTCAGCGTCCTACAAGCCCAGCACGGGGGGCCTGGTTCCCGACCCCGAGTGCAGGGAGCTGAGCCGCCCTCCACCCTGCCCGGGGGCCCTGCTGCCCGGCCGGCAGGACCCGCTTCTTGTGGCTGTGGCATCTGCAGCTCCTGCATCTCCCATCCCGGCCATGCAGAGGGGCAGAGCGAGCCGGCTACTTCGAGTCCGGCTCTAGACTCACTTTGAGAGAGCTCGGCTGAGCCAGGCTTGGTGACACACGCCCGTCAACTCAACTACTCAGGAGGCTGAGGCAGGAAGATCAACCTGGGCAACCGACCTAGCATGCACGAGGCCCAGGATCACAAAAGAGGAAGAAAGCCGGGCGTGGTGGCTCACACCCGTGATCCCAGCGCCCGGGAGGCAGAGGCAGGAGGATTGCTGAATTTGGGGTTAGCCTGGACTCCGTGAGCTCAGGGCCAGCCTGAGCTACAAAGCGAGACCCTGTCTCCAAATAAATAAATAGAGGAAGAAAGGAAGAAGAAAGAGAGAGGGGGAGAAAGAGAGAGAAGCCGATCAGGTCTGGCCCGCCCGAGAACACCCCCCTTTCACTAGTTTCAGTTCAGCAGACTGGAAACCCTCTCTCTGCAGTTCCCCCACCCCTGTCATTTTCTGCTGCGAGAAGCCAATCGAGGCTCTGCCCACACTCACTGGCACAGGGGTAACACAGGAAGCGGGGTGCCGGGGGTGCCTTAGAGTTCTACCACATCCGGGCCACACAGTTATTAAATGCCAGGCCCTGCGCGTGAGGCGCTGAGGGAGTTTGATTTGCTTCTTTCGGGACGCCCTCCCCGGCAGCCCACGCCCTCCCCGGCAGCGGAAGGCCCGCACGCTGCCCGCCTCCAGCCTCACCTGCGCGCCCAGCCCCGCGCCGGGCTGCCAGGGCCCACACCGAGGAGGGTGCTGTCCCCCGCCGGGAGCCGAGCCCGAGCCGTGCATGGCAGCAGGAGCCAGGCCGCGCTGGGGACAGGGTTCTCGCAGGGCCGAGGGCAGGGGACTTACTGTCCCACCACACGCTCAGGGGACAGCAGCCGTGCTGACCCAGCGGCAGGAGCCGGCCACGAGAGGCCTTGGCCGCGTGGAGTGACCCGCTCCGTGTCCCCACGAGCCCCTGAGTCACGTCCACACCCTGCACCCCCGAAGTCACGTGTACCCATCGCACGGGTGGGCACCCAGCGTCCTGCCCAGGGGCTCAGCCATCCGGGGGGCGGCTCACCTCCGCACAAGGCCTCGCTGCTGGGAGAACCCAGATCGGTTTGTCGTGGTACCCAGGCACAGCCAGCCTGGAGGGAGGCACCGGGCAGCCCGGTGGGGCCGCTGTCCCGTCCGCCTGCTGCAGCTCCCGAAGGCCGCTCCTCTGGCAGAATGGCCACCGCAGGATGCTGCATCTGACTGGGCGGCGCTGACTGGACCCCGCAGCCTCCAGGGCGCAAGCTGGGGGCCGAGACCCCAGTGTGTCAGGCGCGCGGGCCGCAGGGCTCACCGGAAGAGCGGCCACCACGCAAGCAGCAGGAGCGGCTCGCCAGGCGCCACACCTGCTCAGGGCCCAACCCACGCCCTGGACTCCCTCACCCGCAGCGGGCTGGCCGGCCACCAGCTGCCACGGGTGGAGCGTGGACAAGGCAGGTGCCCGTTCTTGGGAGGGTGCTGGGCGGGGTCTGCACCAGGTCTGCAGCAGAGAAAGCACCCTATAGACATCGGGCCTGACCCACCACGAGGACCTGTGGCCGGAAACAGGCCCGAAGCCCCTCTTCTCTCCCCCTCCACAAGGAGACACCTGATAAACGCCCCAGGAAAGCCAGGCCTCAGGGGATCCCTCACATCCCTTTACTGGCAAACACTGCAAAACCCACTGCTTTCCTTTCTTGCTGTGGCTGCCAGGAAGCTCAGATGCACGTTAAAGGCTCAGCGACAAACACTGGCCCCTCTCTGGCCCCTGAGGTGGTTCTGACTCCCTTTCCTCTAGAACAGCCCTGCGTTTCCTTCCCTCTGTACCCCACTGCCAACGTGGCATGAGACAGGACATCCTACTGTACCCTTACCACCTCACCCCGAGCACGGAGCTGCCCCCAAGTTTATTAATCCAGCGGTGGACCCTGGGGGCACTGCGGGGGTGGCACAAGCAGACATCCAGGTCTTACCACCCATAAATGCCCAGCCTCGGGAGCCCCTGCCTGTGGTGTCCTTGGCAGAGGTGTTGGCATCCAGACCAGCGGGCACCCGCCCCAGGCCCGGCTCCCCCGCAGCCCTGCCCAGGCCTCCGCTCACCCTCCCGGCACCCCCAACTCCAAAGGGCAATAAAAAGGCCCGATTAGTATTAATAGGAGCTGCCATTATCGATTTCCGCTTTGCAGAATTGATTTCCAGTCTGGGCCTTCTGCGGGCTCTTTGCAGAAGACGCATGGCACGGCCACCGCTGTGCGTGGCAGCCGCCCGAATGAGGCAGCACCCTCGGGGCACAGCCCTCCCTCCTCCCTCCGGGCCCCACGGAGGCCGAAGTCGGCAGGCCGTGGCCTGCAGGGAGCGCGACGCAGGGACCTCGCTGCCGCCTCCCGTCGCCACCAGGGTGGACCACTGGCCTCTGCTTCCTCCAGCCCCTCGTCCTGTGTGCGCGTGTGTGAGAGTGAGTGTGTGTGGTACTGAGCCCTTTCAGCTGGTCTTTTTATTTTTCTGTCCTGAGACAGGGTCCCGCTGAGTTATTAAGTCGCTGAGGCTGAGGTTGAACTTGTGATGCTGCTGCCTCATCCTCCTGGAGTGCGGGGACCGCAGGCGCCACTGCAGCCACCGCATGCAGCTTCCACCGCCTCCTCCCCTCCCCCGCCCCCGCCCCGCCCCGCCCCTCTGCCCTCTCCCCTCCCCCCTCCTCTTCCTCTCCCGCCTCCCTCTGTGTCCTGCTCCGCTCCCACGAGGACCCACTAGAGCCAGATGTCACGAGAGACGGCGCCCAGCTCCGCGCCATCCCCAAGCCCCACCCACTACTGCGGGCTGAGATGCACAGCGCCAGCGGGTGAAGGGAGGCGCGTCCCGCACCCGTGGCCGGGACCCCCCCTCGGCTCGAGGCTGCTCTCGGGGCTGCCTTCACACAGGTCCCCCGCCCCCGAGCAGCAGTGTGGCCCCAGGGCCCCCGGGGTTCCGGGCAGCCTGGACTGCCCAGGGCTCCCGCGCCCCGGCGCCCTTCCGAGAAGAGCTAGAGCTAGAACCCGGCCCGGCCTCACCTCCCCCCAACGAGCAGGTCGGCCCGGGGGCGGCGGCAGCGACGCCCCTCCCTCGGCAGGGGCCCGGGGGGACGGGGCTTGGCGGCCTGGGCCTGAGCGCCCGGGCACGGTGCCGAGGTCCAGGGCGCAGGCTGGGGCCGGCCCCCTCCAGAGCCACTGTGCACCCCTCACGTGCCACTGCTTGGACTTCCCTGGTCGCAGCCACAGCCTCCGAAGGGGAGCAAGAGGAGCCCACAGCCACCCCGCCTGGGCGGGACGGTCACGGCAGCCGCGGCCTGGCGAGCTGACAGGAGGTCGCCTCCCACCCTCGCCCACTGTCCACGGCAGGGACCAGGCTCGGGCCAGCAGCGGACGCCTCTGTGACTCGGGCCTCGGCCCGGCTCCCCAGGAGCGGTGAGCTCTGCCCCGACAGCTGAGCAGGAGGGGAGCGCGGCCCGGCTCCCCAGGAGCGGTGAGCTCTGCCCCGACAGCTGAGCAGGAGGGGAGCGCTGCCCGGCTTCAGCCCCCCGGCAGGGCCCCTGCGGCACCCGCAGCCGCATGGTGTCCCGGTGCCTGGCGGCCCTGGCAGTGAATGGCGGGGTGGGCGCCGGAGCGGGCTGCGCCAGGCGAGGGGCAGCACCAGAGCCTGCAAACCAGCTTCCCATGATTAGAGCCTCAGCCTCTTAAGAGCGACATCGCCCAATTGACTTTAAATACTGTTTTAGCCAATTACCAGCCTATAAATTAATCGTTCACAGCTCTCAGAGGCGTCAGGGGGAGGCTGGGGATGAGCCGAGAATAATTATGCATGAGGCGCCGACTCCCGCGGAAGAGGCATATTTTACACTTAAATCATAATTAAACCTAGTGGAGTCTCTTCCGCCCGGTGCACAACATCATCTGCGCCGGCCTCCCTGAGGGGCCGCGGTGCGTTTCGGCACCAGCTGCTGTGCGGTCACAGCCCCCACCCATCCTGTGTGCCGCGGCCCAGGGCAAAGCCAAGCACAGCGCAGGCCTCGGGATGCCCGCGTCAGGCGAAGCGGAGGGACAGGTCTCAGGACGGAGCCAGCCGCGGTCAGGGCCTCAGTGCTCCGCCAGGGTGGTAACCACGCTGTGCCCAGGATGAATGGAAAGTAATGATGCCACAAACATACTCGGAAACGTGGGAGCCAGGGACAGCCCACCCTCCTTCCACCCGGAAGCTCTTCGGGACGATTTTCACCAGCACAATTTTCGCTCTTCCAAACGAGAAAGAGGAGGCCCCTGAGCAAGCCAGGGCCAGGGCCCCTGAGCCCTAAGCAGGCAGCCCGGGCAGCACTCACTGCGCAGAGCAGCACGGGGCAGGTGGACAGTCCTCAGCACAGGCCGCGGCCACAACAGCAGCAGTCCCAGGGCCCACCTCCACCACCGCTGTGTGCTCCCAAGAAGCGAGGTACGTCTGCAGCCTGGCCGCAGCCTGGGCCCACAGTCACGCCCAAGTGTGTCCTCTGCCCGGCATCTTAAGGCTGAGTTATTGATCTGAGACATTTCTTCCTTTCCGAGGCAAACATTTACAGGTACAGGGTTCCCTCCCAGCACTGCATTAACCGCATCCCTTATGGTTCAGGTAGACTGAACTTTACGTTTTCCTTCAAGTGTAAGTGTTTTCTTATTTTTCTTGTGGGTTTTTTTGTTTTGTTTTGTTTTGTTTTGAGACAGGGTCTCACTTTGTAGCTCAGGCTGGCCCTGAGTTCACTATGGAGCCCAGGCAAGCCTGGAACTCAGCAATCTTTCTGCCTCTGCCTCCCGAGTGCCAGGATGACAGGCGTGAGCCACCACGCCCAATTTCTTGTGATTTTTGATACTTGATGTTTTGATACTTAAGGTTTTGATACTTTTGATGTTCTGTAGTCATTGGGTGGAGTTCGAGAGCTCAGCTAGGTGTGACTGGTGGAGCATTGGGGAAGCCTTTTATTTCCTTGCTATCTTTCTAATTGCCTCTAACTGCCCTATCATTGAAAGAGGGGTCTTGGAATCTGCAACTACTCTACCTGAATTGTTTCTCCTCTCAGTTCTGCTTTGGCTTTATGTATTTGGGAGCTGAGTTGTTAGGTGCACATATGTTTATAATTACCATGTCTTCAGGATGGTTTATCACTGTAATCTCTTTTGGCTCTAATAATAATTTATACTGATGTCTATTCTGTCTGATGTTAGTGTAAACATTCTATTTCTATTTTGAGAAATGTTTGCATAGACTATCTCTTCTTTTGTGATCTGGGTATTGTAAAGATGTAAAAATAGGTTGTATTTTACTCTGTGTAAGATGGTAATCAATGAACACTATCTTACAGAGAAAACTTATCTGTGAACTTTACTATACATCTGTTTTTTAATAAAAAGGGTTTTAAATGCTAAAAAAGATTATCTTCTTTTGCTTTTGAGACAGGGTCTCGCTTTTGTAGTTCAGGCTGGCCCTGAGCTCACTATGGTGCCCAGGCAAGCTGCCGTGGACTCAGCAATCCTCCTGTCTCTGCCTCCCGAGTGCTGGGATGACAGGCGTGAGCCACCACGTCCGGCATTGTGGTATGCGGTGTTGATTGTTGGTGGGCGTGTCTCCACGCCCAGCATTATATGTGGTTACCGGGGATTGAACTCAGGTCCTTGCGCTTGCGAGGCAGGCACCGGAACCACTGAGCTAACCCTCCAGCCCAATCTTTTCTTATTCTTTTCATCTCAATTTCTTTGGTTTTGTGGCTCTAAAGTGAGTCTCTAGACACCGTTCCACTGTATCATGTTACTTTGTCCAGTCTGCTAATTGCTGCTTTTAGTTGAACAGTTTAGTGTATTTACATTTAATGTAGTAACTTACAGGAAAATATACTGCTGTCATTCTGCTGTTTATTTTCTTTGTCATTTTTTAAATTCCTGAGTGCCTACATTACTCCCCATTTTGATGTTAGATATTTTCTAACATACTACTTAAATTCCATTTAATCTCTTTTATTATATACTTTTGAAGGTTTTTTCCAGTTGCCTAGAGATTACACTTAACATTTTATAAAAATCTGCTTCTGATTAATACCAACTTAGGCTAAAATAGTACACAAAACCTTTGTACATCCATCCTTCCGAACCTTGTTACTATTGTCATCCATATTACATCTTTTGACACTTAGCTACTGTTTTTTTTATGAAACGGGGTCTCCCTTTGTAGTTTAGGCTGGTCCTATGTAGCCCAGACTGGCCTCAAACTCAAAGTGATCCTCCTGCCTCAGCCTCTCAAGGGGTGGGATTATAGGCATGTGCCACTACACCCAACCCAAATTACACCTTTATATATTGTATGCCCATCAACCTGGATTCATAATTATAACTTTGTGCAGGTGTCTTTCAAATCAAATATAAAAAGAAGCTACAAATTGAAAATGTTTTATGATTTCCTTTACACCAGTGTGGAATCTTTCTCTACTATTTATCGTCTCTTTGTCAGAGTCCAGTTAGTGCCTGGTGTCTTTTCTTATCATCTTGAAGGCCTCCCTTTAGTATTATCTTAGGACAACTAACTTTTTATTATCACCAATGAGCTTTCATGGTCTTTGTTTACCTAAGAATATCATAAATTTTCTCTCACTTTCAAAAGACAGTTTTGTCAGCTACAGGATTCTTGGCCGAAGGTTTTCCTTTCGTTACTTTGAATATGTCAGCTTCTCGCATCCTTGGCTTCTAGCAGGAAATCAGTTACTAATCTGACTGAGGGTCCCTTGTATGTGATGTGTTACTTCTTACCACCTTAAAATTGTTTTTGTTAAACCAGGCGTGATGGCTCACACCTGTAATCCCAAACTTAGGAGGCAGAGGCAGGAGGGTTGCTGTGGTTCCAGATCCAGCTCAGGCTACACAGTGAGTTCATGGCCAGCCTGAACGACACAGTGAGACCCCCGTCTCCAAGAGAAAAAAAAAGATTGTTTTTGTTTTTTAAATTCTCTGTCCTTAGCAGTAAACAGTCCGGATACAATGTGTTTGGATGTGGACCTCTGAGTTTATTTTTTTCAGGTTGGCTGAGCTTCTGGAAAGCATGAATTAGTATCTTTTATCAAATTTGGAAAGAAGGGCCGAAGGGTTAGCTCAGTGGTTCTGGCACCTGCCTCGCAAGCACAAGGTCCTGAGTTTGATTCCCAGTAACCACCTACAATGCTGGGCGTGGTCGCTCACACCCACCAGCCATCAATACCGCATACCACAGTGCCAGGAGCGGTGGCTCACGCCTGTCATCCCAGCACTCAGGAGGCAGAGACAGGAGGATTGCTGAGTTCGAGGCTTGCCTGGGCTACCTAGTGAGCTCAGGACCAGCCTGAACTACAAAGAGAGACCCTGTCTCAAAAAAAAAAAAAATTTTTTTTGGAAAGAATCAGTCAGAATTTGAAGTATGAAAAAAGTATATGCTGGCAGTTTTTTGCCCATATCTTCTTGTTTTATAGAGAAGCAGAATGTAGAATTCCTTATTCCTTTTGTTTTGCTTTGAGATGCGTAGTTTAGGCTGGCCTCATCCTCACAATCTCCCTGCCTCGGCCCCCTGAGTGCCGGGATGACAGGCGTGCGACACCTGCCGCCGGGTCCCTGTCCCAGTCACGACAGGCTGCGTCCTCGCCCTGGCCTTCCCCTGCTTTCTCCCGCGACTGACACTCCCGGCAGTAGCCGTCTGCCTCCTGCCCCTTGGCCTCGCCGGTCCCCCCACCTCACACACTGCCTCATTCTCCCCTGCTCAAGTCCTCCCGCACAGGAGGACGTCTGCACTTTCGCCATCATCACGTTCTGCTTGCCGAGGCCACGCCCCAAACCGTGACCTGACTCAGGTCTCCCAGGAAATCGGCTACGAGGCGAGACTCCGCGCAGGCAGGTGACAGGGCCGAACCCCAGATTCAGGGCCTGTCTGCCCCGAAGATGTTACCCGGATGTCCCCAAGACCCCTGCACTCGGCAGAGGGGGCTTTTGGAAGGTTACTGGATTATGAAGTGGAGGGTCGGGGATGTCACTCCATGGTGCTACGCCTGCCTGACAAGCCCAAGGTCCTGGATTCGAATCCTGAGGCTGAAAAACAAAAACAAAACGCAGCAGAAGAACTGTGGGTGAATGCAGCTGACTCGCCGTCAGGAGGCAGGGCCCAGCTGGAGACCACTGTGACCCAAAGGGACTGATCTCCCTCCCTCCTCTCTGCTTCAGGCCACCATGCCTTGAGCAGCGTCTGCTCTCCCAGGCCCCGCGACCGGGTCTTCCTGCCTTGGAGCCAGATGACTGTGGACTAAAATACTCCTTGCAGTTTAGGTGTCGGGTTTCCTTGCTGTTCTAGCTAAGCAAACAGGACAGAGCGGCAGAACAGCGAAGAACTCGAAGAACTCCACGCATTTCACGGGGCTCTACGCTGGGGCGGCCCTTCCCCAGCCAGGACCAGGGTCTCTGCGCTCCCTCAAGGCCTGTCACCGGGCGGTGAGGCCTCCTCGGGCCTGATACAGGCCGGCAGCACTCGCAGCTTCTCCAGCTGTACTTAGAAGACTGATTTTCTGCCTCTTCTCTCCTCCATGTATAGCCTTTAAGGCTTTTTGCAGAGGCTATAAATTTGCCTAAAGCATAACTCTGACTACACCTTGTATGTGTTACTATATTGTTTTTATTGTGACATAGCTCACATAATTTATTTTGGTTTGGGTTTTTTTTTGTTTTGTTTTGTTTTGTTTTTTTGAGACAGGGTCTCAGCTTTGTAGTTCAGGCTGACCCTGAGTTCACTGTGGTGCCCAGGCAAGCCGCCGTGAACTCAGCAATCCTCCTGTCTCTACCTCCCGAGTGCTGGGATTACAGGCGTGAGCCACCACGCCCGGTTGTTTTTGTATTTTTGAGACAGGGCCTCGCTTTGTAATTCAGGCTGGCCCTGAGCTCACTATGTAGCCCAGGCAAGCCTCGAACTCACAACAATCCTCCTGCCTCTGCCTCCCAAGTGCTTGGATTACAAGCGTGAGGCACCACGCCCGGCATTGTTGTATGTGGTTACCGGGGACCGAATCAGGGACCTTGCACTTGCCAGGCAGGCGCCAGAACCACTGAGCTAAATCTCCGTAGGCTCCACTTAGTTTATGATTCTAATTTCCCTCTGCTAGCCTAGGAGTTCAGCTTTCTCTCAGCGTTTCTGCGCCTCCCTGGGGTTATAATCTGCACCTGTGACTTAGAACCATCTGGCAAAAGTTAAGCCAATTCTCCCCCCGCTTCCCAAGACCAGCCAACAGCTTCCCTTTCCACCCACATCTGTGCCCTTCCACCTTCTGAGGCACTGTCGTCACACATGGTCGCGTCCCTCGGGCTGTCGCGGGCCCTTAAGGAATCATCGTTAAAGCAGGTGTGGTGGTGCACACCTGTAACCCCAACTACCAAGAGGCTGCGCCAGGAGAATCACTGCAAGTTCAAGGCCCCCCTGAACTGCGTGGCAAGACCCTACTTCGTGAACAAACAAACAATCATTATTCTTTTCAAGCCAATACTAATTCACCTCTGCCCGAATGCCCACAGGCTCTCCACTTCCTCCTTCCTCCTGCACAGCTCCCACCTCTACTCAGGTCGTCTCTCTTTTGCCTGAAGAGCCCCTCCAGTATTTCTTTAGGTCTGTAGGAAATGAGTGCTCGTGGTGCCTATTTACGAGCAAAGTACTTATTTCACCTTCACTTAGTCTCAGTGGTCGCGTAGGGTTGAAGGCCCAACGCAGACAACAGTTTAAAAGTCTGGCTATTTCCCCACAACCCCTACCAATCAGACGAGACGGGGACCGTTTCTCTCCCCATTTATAGAAAGGGCGTCTGAAGCTCAGCGTCGTCAGGTAACCCGTCTCGGGCCACACCGTGGGTAGCAGGACCTTCCGAGAAACAGAGCCAGAGAGACACAAGACTCACCTCCCTCCGCCAGCACAGGAAGGGATTCTCTGCCAGGACTACGGGGGCTGAGGAGGCCCAACACTCAGAGCGGCGAAGCGGAGCCCTGGAGGAGACCCGCCCTGCAGCCCCAGAGGGGCAGCTCCGTCTCAGTCAGGACGCCTGGGTCCCCACAGGCCGGGAAGAACGTTGGGCCAAGTGTCTGGGTTTGCTCCAGAGCCATGTGATCCTGGCTCTTCCACACCCCCTCAGAACGACCAGGAAAGACGGGCATTTCCAATCGATTCAGACAGCGAGGCGGCCGTGACCGCAAAACTAAAGGCCCTCAGGAGAGAGGACGCCAGGGCTGCTTCAGGAAGCAGCAACAGCAGCCGGACAAGTGCGGTCAAAGTGGAGGGAGCTTGAAGAGCGACTCGTGGCAAAGTGTCTTTTTCTGTCATAAATTAGCTTTTATCTGGACACGTACTGTATTTTCCTCCACACCACGTAGCTCATGGAAGATCACTTGCCTGGGAGGCACAGGCACCTGGATTTGATCCACGGCACTGCTAAAATAATTAATAAATTTTCCATTTGTCTTTTAACAGATTTCAGGTGTCGGGTGAAACCCTGTTTCACCAGCCAATGACTTGAGTGGTATTTTAACGTCCACCTGTGACCGTCCTAACACAGTGCCTGAGCCTCTGGCTGTCCTCTCTCTTTTCCCTTGGTCCCATGTGTGTGTACACATGTGCATGCATGTGTGCATGCATGCGTGTGCGTGTGTGTGTGTGTGTGAGCGTGTGCACCTTTCACAGCTTTTCAGTACTGGCCATACTTCTGCTTCGCTTTCCCAGTAAGAAGCCGCCCTCACCCCAACAGAGAGCGTGGCAGAGCCTAGATCCCGCCACAGCAGCACTCCACTCCCACCCCGGGTGTCCTGTTCTGCTCAGCCCGGCACCACGTCCAGCAGGAGCCGCGCTCCCCCCAGGATCTCTGCTGCGCATTTCACCTACCCCGACGGGTCCAGCCCTGCCCAGCTCTGCAGTTCCTGGGCCTGTCTGTCTGGGCTGTGTCGTCAGCCTCTGGGACCGCACCCAGAGGTGGCGAATTCTCCAAATGAAAAGCAGGAAGCAGTGCCAGGTCACCCTCCGCAGCTGTCCTTCTCCTGAGACCTCGGGTCCTTGGGTCCTGATGCCTCGCTACGCGCCATCGCAGACACCGACAAGAGTCACGGGGCGGCGGGGTTGTCACACCACCACCCTGTGCTGTGTGCGTACACACGTGCCGGGCTTATAACCCACCGGTCCCTTGCCCGTTGGTTGTTAGCAAAGGCAGCAGACAGGGTATGATGTCAGCCAGTCGGGTGTGTGGAAACGAAGCGGTCCAGGCCGCAGCGGGGTCCACACTTCAGCCTGCACACAGCAGACCCCTCCGCTGTCCTCCTGTGACCCACAGCACATCATGGAGCGGGGAACAGTCACAGGGCTGGACCGAGACAGGCAGGAGATGGCACTGAGTCCGAGCCCCTGCGTTCTGTGGCTGCACCATGTGGGAAAACCTGCCATCTGGTCTGTGTGCAGGATGGTGAAGGGTTTGCAGGCGCCACAGGCAGGAAGCGGCGGAAGGAAAGCTCTCCAAGCCGTGAACCGCATGGGCAGCATCCTCTGGGCGGCCAAGGCCTGCACGCTGGGCTCAGCTCACGCAGCACCGAGGCCAGCAGGAGCCAGCTGCTTCTGTGGGGCAGGGGCAGGTGCCAGCCTGACGCTTGGCTCGGGGTCCATGCTGGTCCGGCCGAGCCAGGGCCCAGGCTAGTTCAGGGCAGTGCTGCCCATCCAGTGTGGAGCCACAGGGACATGCTGGCAGAGAGGAGTGGCCAGGCCTGGATGGTGAGGCGGTGGCCGGAGAGGGCGTTCTGATGGGCTGCACAGCGGGCAAAGGAGGCCACGAGGCGCCAAGAACCAGGTGGGACAGCAAGGGGGGCAAGGGGCGGTGCCCACCAAGGGCAGCTGCTCTGGCCTCTGTGCCAGGGACCCCAGTGACACCAAGCCTCCCTCGCCTGGGTGGAACGGCCATGTGGGCCCAGCTGCCCTTCTGTCTCACAGGATGGCCAGGACAGGGCCTCGCCTGGTCTCCAGAACGCCCATCTGCAGCCGCTGCCCCTGGGGAGGGGCCCCAGGGTCCTGCAGCGGCCACGGAGGCCACAGTCACTGACCACAGGGTGTTGCAGGGCGCTGCCCACACCAGGCCAGGAGGCCCAGCGCCCCGGCTCTATGACCTCGGGCCCAGCGCGTCCACCCTCCACCGCACTGTGTCCACCTCCACTGGGCCCCCGGATGCCCTCTCTGTGCTGACACTCCGCAGACCCTCAGGGGAGCCTGCCACGCACTTCCGGGCCCAGCCTGCTCCCGGCCTGGGTTGAAGGCCTCTGGACAGGGCCGCACCCGACACATGGCCCTTGTAGCTCTGGCTGCAGGAAGCGCGGCGAGACCCTCACGGCTGGCTGTGCCTCACTCTGCTCACTCCCCGCCCAACTGGCCTGGGGTTGGCTCCGCCTTCCCATCCACAGGACCAGCGCGTCCCTGGCACACCGCCCGGTCTACAGGCCCCGCGTGCAGCAGCCGCCCAGGCGACGTCCCAGGCTGGGAGCCCAACAGCAAGCAGGGCAGGCAGCAGGTTTGGTAGAGGGGGTGGCACGGAAGGTGGGGCACCCTGTGGCCTCGCTGGGTCACCAGGCTAGAGCCACCTCTCCAGGTCGCCAGAGCCTGGGCTGAACGGCCAGACCCCACTCTCTTCTGAGGGTCCTGCTTGGCCCTTGGGGGGTGGACAGCAAGGGTCTGCCTCACGGGGCCCTGTCCAGGGCCCTGGCACAGTCTGGACCTTAAACACGTGGGGACGGTAGAGGTAGCCTTATTCCCAGGGCCTCACGGGGGAGCAGCAGGAGAGGGGTAGCTGGGCCCCCAAAGCCAGTCCCAAAGCAGTCGTAGAGGTGGGCGCGTTCTTGGCCGGACTCCGAGGGTCTGCGGGCAGGAGGGCCCTGGGTGAGCCATGCACTGCTCCTGGGTGCCACCTGCCTTCCCGCCTCTGCCCCTGTGCCTCCTGAGAAGCACCAGCTGGCCCTTTAAGAAGTTAGGCATGGCTGGCATGCCATAGGACCAGGCACGTCTCTGGACCCTCTGCAGGCTGGACTGGATGGGGGAAGAGAAGTTCTCCACGACCTGGTAAGCGAGCCCAGGGTGCTGGGAAAACTTCCACAGATGGTAAAGGATGATGGCAGAGATGCCAGCTTCACCAGAGAAGGGTCCAGCTGGGGGTGGTGGGCACAAAGGCGAGCCGCAGTACAGCCACAGCCCCTGTGCGTGGAGGGCCACAGCAGCTGCCCATGTGCAAATGAGCATGGGACAGGCGTGTTTACACGTGAGCCAGCTGGGCGTGCGTACAGGCAGCCCGTAGTTCGCAGATGTGTCAGATCTCGGGGGTGAATGATGGCTGGATGCTTGTGTGTGGGTACAGCGGCCCCCTTGGCACCCCGCTCTGTGGGAACCTGGCCACCCCCAGCACAGGAAGGGGCAGGGAGCGCAGCCCCCTGAGAGCCCTGTAAGGGCCAGAAGCCGGGGGACCTGGTGACACAGCGGGACATCTCCAGAGCCAGGAAGCTGGCAGGCGCCCGCGTGGGGTGGCATGCAACTGAGCAGTCCCGGACTGATCATGCCACAGCCAGCACTAGGATGGAAGGGCTCACTGGCGCTGGGCAGGTGCGGCTCCGCGTGGCAGAGTCTGCGTGGCAAAGCCGGCTCCTGACACAGCTCACTGGCTCCTCTGCGTCCACCCCGAGCACAGCGCCCTCAGCCAGCCTGTTCTGCCATCTGTCCAGCGGGCAGGAGGATGCAGCCAAGGTCAATCGGACCACGAGGCCAGGAAGCCCCTAGCCCTGCCCAGCCGCACCAGTGAGCGGGAGCCAGTCAGAAGCGGGGAGGAGGCCAGAGCAGAGGCTCCGCCCGGCAGAGCCCGCACCGGGCACAGCCCAAAGCAGTCTGTCCTCCGCCGATGCCTGTGGACAGAAGGGCACCACGCGGAGGAGCCCGCAGCGCAGAGGGTCGCACCCCACAGGCCCAGAGGGACTGCGTCGGAGCCGACGCCACACTGGGCTGACCCGGGATCCGGCAGGCCCGCCCCCCACCACAAGGGAGACACCCCCAGGTGGCTCGTCCCCACGATGGACTCTGCCCAAGGGGCCAGACCGCGGGCAGCGGGGAACGGCTGGTTCCCTGGCCTCCCGCCCAGACGACCCGCCCCCGCCCGGCCGCCGCAGGAGGCAGCCCGCCGGGAGCCGCTGGGACATGGGGGCGTGCGGCTCGCAGTGGGACCAGCCTATGCCCACGCGGCCGGCAGGGCTGAGCCTCAGCGACCTGGAGACAAACCACTCGGAAGCTGCAGCGGATGAGTCCGCTCGATGAAGTGCCGGGAGAGGGAGACCCCGGGCTGGGTGCCAGCTGCCCCGCCCGGGATCGCGGAGGCCAGCAGGGGCAGCCATGGGGGATGGGCCCCTGTCCTGAGCTGCCCCGGCTCCGGCCCCCGGCGGGCGGGACGGCGGACACACAGCAAGGACGCCTGCCCGTCCCTCCACAGGGCGCCTGGCCCGGTGCCTGGGTCCCTTTCCCGTCGCAGCCAGCGAGGGCAGGGGTGAGGGCATGGCTCCCCTCCCCCCACGGGGCGGAACCCGGATCCTATGTGCGGAGTGCCCGAGTCTCGGCTCCGACTACCCCCTGGGGGAGGAAGGGTCTCCCAACCCGACGGCAAAGCTGCATTTGTCCATGTGTTAAAGAACAGAGAGCTCAGCAACTGCTCCCCACCGTAGGGCATTTCTCATGGGGTTCAGTAGACAAACAAGAGTTCGTGGCCCTGCTCTCGCCTCTCCTCCTCCCCACACACTGCTGGTAGAATGGTGCTGTCTGAACTTCCCAAAAGACGGCGCGGCCCGTCTCCCTCGCCTGACGAAGTTCCGGCTCCCGGTCCCCCAGGCCTGGAGTTCTAGGTGGTTCTGACCCTCAGCTCAAGGCTCCATCACCCAGCTGGCTGCCCCGACTCAGCTCCGGCCCTCTTCTGGGCCCCACGGAGTCCGTCTCCCCCACAAGGCACCCGAGTCCGGCCCACTCCCATCACGAGGCTGCATGCCCACTCGGGGGCAGGGTGAAGGGCGACCTTCGGACTCCACCGCGCTTACAGGGCTCCAGCCGGCACCCGGGACCAGGGCTGGGCCGCCATCTGCCCGACCCTGCGCACAAGCCCGGCCATCCCCGTGTCCCAGCCCCAAGCCCCAGGTCCCCGCCCCGCCCTGCGGGATGGAGGGCAGGGGGTGCAGCGCCCTGGGGGGAAGCCCAGCCGGGACTCCAGCTGCCTGGCAGGGTCTGGGCCACGGCCCCACAGCAGGCTGGCTGGCACCTGGCCCCACGCCCCCCAGGCCCCTGGGCCCTCAGCTGAACGGAACCCCTTCCGGCCCAGCCGGGCAGCCAGCCAAGGACACCCCTGCGTGCTGGGGCGAGGACAGCGGCCGCAGCCGCAGATCAGGGCGCTTTCGCCACTCCGGGGCGCCGCTCCCTCCCGCAGACAGGCCCTGGGAATAGCTCACAGCTGGCGGGAGTCCCACCCACCGCGTCCTCCTCCGAGCTAGGCCAGCAGGCGGATGGACACTCAGGAGCGCCCTTCCTCGCTCCGGGGCACCCCACGTGCCACTCACCGGCCCTCAGGAAGCAGGACGGCCCCAAACCTGCCACCCCAATGGCTACTTTCTTTCTTTTGGATGTCTCTGGGTTTATTTGTTTGAGAACAGGACACTATGTAGTTCAAACTGGCCTCAAATTCACGGTGACCCTCCTGCCTCAGCCTCCTGAGTACGGGGGCTGTCGCCATGCATCACTCTCAGCGTGAAGGTGCTTTCTCCCGCTGCTCCCTCCCCAGCTGCCCAGAAGTGTGGCTCCCCAGCTGGTAAGCCGTCGGGGTCTCTCAGCCTCGTCCCAAGGACAGCCGCCATTGTCCACCCTGTCGCTCTCTTCCTGTTGGTAGAGTCGGCAGTTTTCTCTGCGTCACCCCACACAGCACCCCACAGACACGCACTGACCGTGAGCACGTCGCCTCCGGACCCACCAGGAAGCAGGCGCATCATTCCACAGGAAAGGAGGCTGAGGCGGGAAGGCGCAGCCCACAGCCAGACCTCAGTTGTACTCTGGGTGACTATTCCCCCTGATCAGAGCACACGCTGTGCTGTGTCTTCCTTTGGCACCAGGGCGGCGCTCCTAACTCAGGGGCCAGTAGCCAGGTGGGCCAGGGACAGGCACGCACCCCTGAGAGGGCGCTGGCTGCACAGTCTCCCCTGGGGAGCTACCCTACCCGGGTGTCCAGAGAGGGACAGTCAAGCCCCCCAGCCTGGCATCCTGTCAGCAAACAGGCCTGGTGACGTCACCCTCTGCAGCAGCAGCCTCGACAGGTAACTCACTGTACTGAAGGATCTCCACACTGGATGTGATGACACATTCCTGTAATCCCCGACCAGGAGGCTGAGGCAGGAAGATCTCTGGAGTAAGAGGTCCGTGTGGGCTACACAGTGATCTCAAGGCCAGCACTGACTACATAGTGAGACCCTGTCTCAGAGGAGAAGGAAAAGGAGGAGGAGACAGAATCCCAGCACCCTCCTAACAGCGTCTCCCACACCCCAACCCCAGCGCCAGCTGCCCCAGTGGCCTCCAGCTACATCCCTGCCTCGGGGTCTTCCTTCCGGTGCAAAGTGCCTCGCCCTCACGCAGCCCCAGGAGGAGTGAGAAGCTTCCAGAAGGCTGGAGGACAACAGCCCTGTGCCCAGGACAGACGGCCACCCGCCCACCATCAAGGCAAAGGTTTTACGGACTGAGCGCGCAGAGAGCGCAGCCACGCCGGCTGTAACCGCGTCTCCTAACGGGCGCTCGCAAGCACTGAGTTTGTTGTTAAAGGGGGTTTAGGACAATTTAATAGCTCATAAAATTTTATAGTCCCGGTTGAAATCAGAGTGATAACTCTGGCTGCACAGCTATCTCGTGCTAAATGTCCCACGTCTGTTTTTTTTCTCCCAGTTACTGGAAAATTAGCATCTCCTCTGCTGTGGGGGGTGCGGGGCTCTTTTTCTGGAAGAAATGTGAGCGATCAGCTCACCCGCCTCGGCCTCTTCTCCCGACACTGTCCTCTCGGTCACCGGGACCTGTGATGAGCAAAGGCCAAAGCAGGCCCCGGAGGGCCAGGTCTACGGGGCCCGAGCCCAGAAGCCAGCAGAGACTTCGCCAGCCACAAGCGGGCAGCACCTAAAGCTCCTACTGTTTGCGTGCCAGGGACCCCAGAGGATAACAATGCAAGATCCGCATCTGAGGCGCTGCCTGCAGGAAGCCGGCCTGAAGCCAAGCTCTGCCCCCAAGAGAGAAGATGTGGGCACTGTGGGAGCTGTGCTCCCAAAGGCTTCTGGGAAGAGGCAGAGCTCCCAAAGGGCTTCGGGTGGAGGCGTGGAAACCCAAAGACCTCTGGAAGGGGTGACCTTCCCAAAGCCTGGGAGGAAGTGGACCTCGAACAGGGCTGCAAGGAGGAACAAGACTCAGAGTTGGGTGGAAAGACTGACAGGAGCCACGCCCTGGCTGCTCTTCGTCCAAACTGCCAGCTGACCTCAGGGCACCTCAGATTCCCCTGCTTTCTGGGAGCTGTTTGTTGGCAGCAGTAAGGACTGAATCCAGGGCTTTTGCAATGAGCTCCCTCTCAGTCCCTTTTTCCGTCGAGGGTCTTGCTAAATTACCCGGAATGACCTTGAACTTGCAATTCCCCTGCCTTAGTCTCCCACAGTTCTAGAGTAAGTTGTGCCCAGCTCATGGGAACCCACTTAACACCTACATCTCAGGATCAGTGTGAGGGTAAAGTGCTCAAGGCCTGCTACCGAAGAGACATCGAGGAAAATGGTTTAGCAGTTTCTAAAAGGTTAGCCACAGAGTTACCCTGTGACCCAGCAATTGCACTCCTAGCAACAAGCTCTGACGAAAGCAGGGTCTCAAACAAACACAGGTACACGAGAGGTTCAAGTTGCGTTTTTCACAGTGACCCAAACGTGGGACAACCTGGGCACCCATCCGTAAGGGAACAAAGTGTGGTCTGTCCAGCATGTGGAATATTAGACGGCTGTGAAAAGGAGGCGAGCAGGGCACACGCTGCAGCGAGGGGACCTGGGAACACGGTGCTTGGTGAAAGAGCTAGACACACACTGTGTGGTTCCTCTGCTGTGAAACAACCAACCCACAGGGTCCGGCGGACCAGGGGGAGGCCTGGGGCCGGGGTAGGATGAGGAGTCACTGCTTCGTGGGCTCCTCTAGCGCAGTGACTACCCCAGCTGCAGACAGCGCTGGCTCACACAGCCCAGGCGCGGGCAGGACCCGCTGTGTCGCCCTCTGACGTGATGCGTTTGTGCCGCACGAGTTCCTCGTGACAGCGGCGTCCGTGCTGATCAGCAGGACTCACAGACACTCCCCCCGGCCTCCCACACCAGGCCCCGATCCTCCTTTGCCCTCGGGGCTGCGGGGTGGGTGCCAGGCTCCCT
>PVIC010021991.1:0-27942 GCA_004025085.1 Thryonomys swinderianus
TTCTATAAGGTTGTATTTTTCTATTTTTAGTGAATATTGTTCATGAAAATCTTTAATTTGGTAAAAATTACTATATTTTTCTAGTTGTTATTAGTATATAGTAAAGTGACTTTTGTATATTTATTTTATAACCAATCAATAATATCTATTCATATTATAATCCTATTTATGCATCTATTCCTTTTTGCATTTTACAGGACCATAGCACCATTAAAAATAAAGAGAATTTTTAGCTCAGTGGTTCCAGCGCCTGCCTCGCAAGCGCAAGGTCCTGAGTTCAATCACGGTAACCACATAGAATGCTGGGCGTGGTGACTCACGCCCACCAACAGTCAATACCGCATACCACAGTGCCGGGCGTGGTGCTCACGCCTGTCATCCCAGCACTCAGGAGGCAGAGAAGGATTGCTGAGTTTGCGGGCGGTTTGCCTGGGCTACATAGTGAGCTCAGGGCCAGCCTGAACTACAAAGCGAGACCCTGTCTCCAAAAAAAGAGAGAATTTTAAATCCCTTTTCTGATATATTGAATTTCTATTTATATTATTACAATTAGTAGAACCTCTAGGACCCCTTTTGTTTCTGTTTTGAACTTAGAATTGCTTTAAATAGTAGTTTTAGATTCATAGTAAAATTGAGTGGAAATTAAAGAATTCTTTATACTTCCATTCTCCACTATTACACAAATACACATTTACCATTAGCATCCTGCATCAACGCAAAACATTTGATCTAATCTATGAACAAACATTAGCTTAGTTATACCAACATTAATAGTACAGGAGCTCTGTGTTTCCGGTGAATATTTTTGCCATGATAAAGGCAATATGAATTCAAATATTCAAGTTACTGATCATGTTTTACAGAAATATATTCTAACTACAAGTTCAATCTATTAATGTGTATAGTCAAGGTTCTTCAGAGAACCAACAGGACATTTATATATATATATATATATATATATATATATATATATATATATATATATATATATATGGATATGTAATTAGCTCACATGAATGTAGAAGACTCAAAGGCTCGTGATATGCAATCAGCCAGCTGGAGAATGGAAAGCTAGTGATATGATTCACACTGAGTCTGAAGGCCTGAGAACCAGAGCTGCCAAGAGCATGACTCTTAGTCCAAGCCAGAAGCTCTGAAAAACGGGGGCTGTGGTGTTTGAAGTCTAGAGAACCAGGATTTCTGATGCTCAGGGGCAGGAAAGACAGATAGATATCTCCAAAAGAAAGGATGAATCTCTTTCTCTGGCTTTTTAAATATTGAATTCTTAATTGGTACATTTTATATACACATCATGATCACACTCAACATTGAGAATATGTACTAACATATGACATGACTTCTCAATTTTTACCATTCCCCTCCCCACCCTAACCCCCCTGCCCCTTTACATATATGCTTTTTCTTTTTTTAACATCACATTTTTTTGTTCCCCTTGTTACTTACCCCACCCTTTTCCCTTTGAATATTTTCTATTTCACAATATCTATCATACATTCTAGAACTCATTTACGTCTTCAGATTCTCATACCAGAGAAAAGATATGGTATTTACACATCTGTGACCTATTTATTTTGTTTATGAGTATGTCCTCAAGGTTATGTCTGTTTGAGTGTAAATGACTCAAGTCTCTTGCTTCTTAATATTTGTATCCCTTAGGAGATAGCTAGTTCCTGGGTTGTCCTCCTTGGATTTGTAATGGGCCTTAAGTATTCTTAGTTCTGGCACACCACGGGAGGAAATTGAACAGAACAATCATATTATCTTTGTTAACATAATACAATCAGTATCATCAACAGTATTGAACACAGCACAGGAAATGATAAGCTTTGGCAACCACAGTCCTGATACCTTTAACCTCATGAGTTACATATATGACTATATGCCAAAATTTAGAATTAATCATAAATATGTTTATAACATACAGGTCCTTAAATATAGCAGCACTATCCCTTGGGAATAAGAGGCACTGGGGAGCTGGGGACATAGAGAGATAGAAGGAGAAGGAGAGATTAGAAATAGTGTTGGAAGATGTATGGAGATTACATAGACCTCAGGAACCTTATAGATGCTAGAGGCCAACAGAGACAAAAGGGAAAATTATAAGATAGAACCAACTAAGAACTGCAGGATCACTAGAGACTTTGTAATCCTCCTATAGTAATACAGAAAGAAGAGAAATTAGGGAAGACTGAAACCCTTTTACTTCTAGGTATTGATTCTAACCTAGAACAGGACAGGAGAGGATGAGGGAGCAAGAGAAAGACAGGGGTACCTAGCAGCTGCAGGCAAACAGGAGATAATTTCCCCTCTTCTGTAAAAATGAAAGCAGATAAGAGGAGAAAAAAATAAAACCCAAGTTGGACAGATTGAACAACAACAGAGTAGACAGGTGCAAAAGAAAGTTGTCAGAGCAAAGAAAGAAAAGAGTAACAATAGCAATAAGAACAACAATCACAACAAAACAAAACAGGTCCAGTGTGGACCTGTTGTATCCTGTAGATAGTACTGGCATTAGTACACAGATCAAATTTGATTAATTACAGGGAGACAGCCATCATCTCTTGTCTAGATTCTGAGTATAATGCCTGAGTTGAGTTCAATGAGCTTCGATTCTGCAAGAGTTCAGGATCTTGTGAATGTTTTTTGATGTACAGTAGTATCTAAATTACCAATATCTATTATTTAGAATAGTACATCTTAGGTTAGGTTATAGCATCAGAGTTTGGCCCATAAAATAAACAGGGAAAATGTTTATTTTCTAAAAAAGGACATGCAACATAAAATTTAGCATTTTCTTTGAAGCTTGAAAAAAATGTTAATTGTAAAAATGCATTTTCTGGGCCAGGGATTTAGCTCAGTGGTTTTGGTGCCTGCCTTGCAAGCATAAGGTCCCAAGGTCCTGAGTTCAATCCCTGGTAATCACATACCACAGTGCTGGGCATGGTGGTATGCCTGTAATCCCAGCACTCGGGAGGCAGAGGCAAGAGGATTGCTCTGAGCTCAAGGTTTGCCTGTGCTACATAGTGAGCTCAGGGCCAGTCTGAACAACAAAGTGAGACTCTGTCTCAAAAAATATACATATTTTCCATTATTTGCATTAATTTCTACCTCATATCTTATTGTTTATTGATTTCCTAATTCCTTATGTTTGACATTAAAGTTGTTTTTTCTTTTATTCTATTAAATAATAAAAGTATTTAAGGATGTCTCTTGATTTAGTTTCTGCCTTTATCTTTAACACAAATGTATTTTGGGTATTTACATTTTCCAAATGATTAGTTTTATAAAGTATATACTTGTTATTAACTTTTCGTGTTACTGCCTTTTGGGTAGAAAATTTTTGCCTTGAATGTAGAGGATATTATCTGTTCAATTTCTCTTTTAAGCGAATGATTTTAAGCTTTCTGTATGCCCTGATATATTAATTCTCTCTGCATATTTTACTACAATTTAAATTTAAAGGGTTATATTCTTTTTCTGTACATATTTACTAAATTAACCTTACATTTTTTACTTTCCAAAATCTCTACCTCTACTTTTATTTCTTTGGTTTGTGAAATGCAAAGAAATATGTACAAGTTGCTTCCTATCTTTTAATTTTTCTGTTATTTCCTCTTTGTGTTTTCACCAGCTTTTGCTTTATGCATTTGAAATTATAGTGTTCAACAGTTATTATCCTTTTGGCTTATTCCTATGCATTTTTAAAGAAATTTTGTCCACCTTTCTGTTTTTACATTTTGTACTGCTTCCCTAAACTTAGTGTTTGTTCTTAAACAAACTGGGTATGTTTGGCTTGGTTTTATTCACCATTCCCCTATTTTCTTTTAGAATTCTCTCCTTAAACCTTAACTTGCAGATTTGAGTGATATAAACTGTATTGTCAATACAGCATTACAGAAACCATATACTGTAGAGTGGCCAATGGGTGAGAAATTCCGTTTCTTCCTTATTATTATGGAACCCTTTGTACCCAGGGCCATTCAGCTCTTTCTTTGCCTTGGTCTTTTCGCCAGTGACAAGATGCAGATCTGCCCAGACCCCTGCCCAGCTCTTAAGCCACTGTCATCTTCTCATCTGGTTCCGTTCCAGAGGCACAAACTTGGATGGATCCTAATGTATGTGTTCAAAAAGCAGTTGAAATATCATATTTTGTGCATCAGAGCTTTCCATTATTCTCACAAATTCTGGGATTATTACCTGGGGTTTTCCATTTCCTTCTGTTAAGGAGAGGTATCAGTGTGTTCACTGGTGCCTAACTCCATATCATATGACCTAGTTTGCTCAGGAAAATCCCGATTTATATCCTTTATAAATACTTGCTCATTCGTTTTTTTTAGTGGCCTTTCAACCTCCCAAAGTCTCCCAGTTTAGAAGCTAAATTATGTAATTTCCATATAAATGAGCTTATCTGTAACTACTTTCATATTAGCCAACAAAGAGCTGGTTTCCTCTGAAGAGGACATAGGTGTAAACTATAAAGTAATACATCCAATACAAGTTTGGAAGTCCAATGAGGTTGCATACGTGAGAGCATATGCCTTGTGCTGAGGTCCTGTGAAAGCCACCTTTTTCTTCCATATGTTTAGAACTCACTGCCCAGAATCTCAGGAAACTACATCAGAGTCTGTAGTTGGAAAACAGCGTTTCTAATACATCAAGCTTCACAATCAGAGGTTATTCCTCTGCTCAGGCTCACTCTTCAGCTGCTCATTACGGATCTCTTTGGCTCTAGGAGGCCATGGCTGACACACATCTTTAGGTGATGAAAAGGCTGATACAGACACAATAAATTGTCAGGCTGCTCCACCCTGAGCAGTTGGAGGTGACAATAATAATTAGGTTCAGAACAAATATAAAAACTGAAGGATAATGAAGTGGTCCACATTCCACTTGGTCACCAGGCAGTGAGGACTGCTGCAGCACTCTTTGTATAGCCCATTCTTAGTCAGGTGGACAAATGAGACGTGGGAGTTATTGTGCTCCTGAAACAATGAGCAGGTGCATTTGGAAACAGAGTGGTTCTGTTATTTCCCAGCCTTCCTTTAATCCCCAGATTCTGGTACAGGCAAAATCTAGAGTCTTAACACTAACCCGGACATTTCTAACATCTGGAGGCTTCACTAGAAACCCAGAGTGGCTGTAGGAAAGAGACTGGAGCTTTGTGCAAGGCTGAGTGCCAAGGGAAGAAGCTGGGGAATAGAATGTTCTTGCTCCTGTGTCTCTCCTACTTTTGCATTCACAGAGGGGAACGTGGCTGTAATGTAAACAATGCTCTCCGCCAAAGTTTAGGAAAGGGAGGCTACTGACTGCAGTTTTCTGCTTCTCCATCCAGAGATTGCTATTGCTATTCCTTTTAGAACAGTGTTCATGAACATAAGATGTGATCCCAGGTAGATGTAGGTTCACATTCTTGCTTTATCACTTAATTACTGCATCGTCTTAGAAAATGTACTTGCCCTCTCTGTGCCTCCATTCTCCCTTCTGTAACCGAGAACAGTAACACCTTCCCACCCACTGTTTGGCCCTGGCACCTATTCATGGTGGTTTTGTCATGATTAATATTTGTCAAATGAATAAATAAATGAGTAGATGAAAATAAAACTGGATCTCAGGGAAGAAAACATGGAATAAATATTTGGATGATCCTTTGGGGCCACTCAGTGTGCTACACACTGAGGGAGAAGCCAGTGAGCAGAATTCAGATGTCATTTCTGCTGCTATGGACTACATATCTCAGTGGGCCAACCTTTATTTAAAAAACAAATATGGCACAGATAAAAATATACTTTAACATGGATTTCAGTATTCTAAGAGAGCATTAGAAAAGGAACCTTATCCCAGAAAAAACTTTTCTGGGGATATACCATTTCTCAAGAGATGATTTTAGCCAGGTGTGGTGGCTCGCACCTATAATCCCAGCACTCGGGAGGCAGAGACAGGAGGATTGCTGAGTTCAAGGCTTGCCTGGACTACATAGTGAGCTCAGAGCCAGCCTGAACTACAAACCGAGACCCTATCTCAAAAAAAAAAAAAAAAAAAAAAAAAAAAGATGATCTTAGGTCTGAAGGATGAGAAAGTGTCGATCACCTAGAGGCAGGCATTCTAGGAGAGCAAACAACCTGCATGGGAGCATCGTGGTAGAAGGAACATGGTAGGGTCTGATCAGGGGACCAAAAGCAGGGCACGGTCTGCAGTGTGTAAGTAAGCAACTGGATCCGTGGAGCTGGAAAGTCAGAAGAAAGCACCTATGCCTTCAGAACACCTCCTTGCTACCCATTCAGGGGCGGGGCTAAGATGACTGGGAAATAAAAAGTTCACTGAAGTTCAAGAGGTAGGTCAAGAAAATGTGTAATCACAGGAGCCAGGACATTTTAATTACTATTGCTGTGTAACAAATAGTTCCCAAGTAACCATTTTATTTTGCTTAGAGGTTTTGGGGTGGGAATTTGCAAAGGCAACTGCAAAGGGCAGTGATTCTCAACTTGGGATCTTTTGTGCAGTTACAGACAGATGTCTCCTGGAGCTGTTTTATTTGGAGCTCCCTTGGGTGACACACCTAAGATGTCTTGCTCACATGCTAGCCGTCATGGCTATTGTAGCTGAGAACTTAGCTGCTGCTGGCACTGGAGTGTTGAGCAAAGCCTCTCTATGTGGTGATCTCAAGGCAGGTGAACTTCTTAAATGACAATTGCTGCCCCCTCCCAGGCTGAATGTCCTCTGAGCACCAGACAAAGGCTTCTCAGCCTGATTTTAGACCATCTTAAAAATTGCACAGTACTACTTCTGCCGTCCTTTGTTAAGTGAAGACTAAATAAATTCAGAATGGAGACACACAGACCAAGCCTGTCAATGAGTGAAGGATGAACAGAGTGGGGTCAAGCTTTAAAGCATAAGAAACAAAGAATGGTGGCCCATTTGGAGTGGCTCATGGGAGCTAAACCATAACATGGGGTAAATTTAAGTGTGTTTAAGTGTTGATAATAAAATCTCAGGTGAAAGGAAGAAATTAAGTACCCAGGAAAGGATAAGAGACAGCCTGAGCTTCGTGAGAAAGTGGGACAATGAAAACCAAGTTGAAAATAAGTCACTTGATGTATATAGGGGGTGAGGGGTTACAGGGTGGCAGGGGAATGGGAAAAAAAGAGAAGTCATCTCATACATCGGTACAAATTCTCAATGTTGAGTGTGATCATGATGTGTATACAGAAGTACCAATAAAGGTTCAAATTTTAAAAAAAGTCATTCAAAGCAGGAGAGCAATCTTCCAAAGGCCTTTTCAGACCCGAAGACTTCACCTTTGTGCATCCTCAACTTTCCCTCCTCCGAAATTCTCTGGTAACCACAACTGATCTCCTTTAATGTACCAAATACATCAGTGTTACATTGACCCCAGCTTCACTTTGTAACCTCAGTACTCCACAAGCATTTGCCTCCTGCTAGAGTTCTCTCAGTACCAAGTACAGAAAAGCAGCTCAGTAGAGTCTCAGTCAATATGCTGTGCAATAGTATGTTTGAGTCACAAACTCAGACATCATCCTGGACAGTTAGATGACCACTGAGGGATCTCTTAGTGTACTAAACAGAACCGAAGCACTATGGATGCTCAAGACTTACTTAATAAGCAAACCAACAGACAAAGATATTCCAGTCTAATCTTGTTGAGGGAATTAACCAATGTGGACCACGTGAGCATCATGAGTTCTCACACCATGGACTTTCCAGATACGTCTACTAACTCTTGAGACAACCTCAGTCCTGGCCAACAGTGGGATTCCACCAGAGATAAGGATCAGATCTAGGTTTTGTTTAGTATTAACTGATGATCTGCTACTCCATGCCAGGTACATTGGCTTGGGGTATAAATATTCCCCAGAAGTTGAAAGTTTCCCAAGGCAGTAGATATTGGCTGCTATTTTATGCATCCAAATGCCAAATTTCCAGGTGCCTTAGAGGAGGCTGCTTTATTTAGATAGCAAACAAAACTTTTGCTTAGAGGTTTTGAAAATAATGCCATCTCTTTTTCCTTCCTCCCAGCTATTTTCTATTCTTACGTAATGTGTGTTTTACAAGGCTGTAGCTATGCCAGGAAGCAGCGAGCAGCAGGCAGAACACAGCTAATATGCTCAGAACCAAGAGGCTACAGCTCCATTCCAGTTTATTCTACACTTGCTAGATGCTTTGTTTCAACAAGGCTGCAGCAGAACAAAGAGCAGGAGTGAGTTCAAACTGCACTGCTCAACAGTGGTAGGCCAGGCGGAGGCCTAAGCCAGGGACGGCTTGGATTATTTGTAGAATGGATTTAACTGGTTTACATTTCCAAGAAGAATGGAAATTTGAGTCAGTCAAGAACCTTTCTTTAGGCCCCTTTTCTGGCTCTCTCCTCTGGCATGTCATTTTCTTCTTGGGATAAGTGTAGCAGGTGATTTTTCAGCTGAATGGAAGATCAACATTTTCTGAAATTTCATTGACCAGTTTAGGAAGATATTAAATATCTGGAGAGCTTCTTCCCTCACTAGATTTGATTTTTCTCTATAAAGAAATTGGGAAAGAACAAGCTAGAACTTTAGCTATCTCTTGCATATTTTTTTTGTCTCTCTGTACCTTCCTTGCCAACTTCATATAAAATACAGGAGGCCACATCTGTGAGATAAAGTACCCACTTTATCAGTTGGGGGCACTTTTGCTTATGCTCCTAGTTTCTGAAGGTAGATGTATATTTAATTGAATTCATTTTAATAATTAGTTTTTCTAATTAATTTTTTTTTTGAGACAGGGTCTCACTTTGTAGTTCAGGCTGGCCCTGAGTTCACTATGTAGCCTAGGCAAGCCCAGAACTCAGCAATCCTCCTGTCTCTGCCTCCCAAGTGCTGGGATTACAGGCGTGAGCCACCATGCCTGGCACTGTGGTATGTGGTATTGATTGCAGGTGGGCGTGAATCACCACGCCCAGCATTGAATGTGGTTACCAGGATCAAACTCAGGACCTTGGGCTTGCGAGGCAGGCACCGGAACCACTGAGCTAAATCTCCAGCCCTCTAATTTTTGAAACACCCAATCCAATAGTTTTAAATTCAACATAAAGTTTCTCTTTTTACAGATCTTTCAACACAAATGAGAGAGTATGATCAGCATAAGTGGTTGGAGAATACACAGTAAGCTTCATCTTCTCCACGGCACAAACTTGAATATTAATCACTTTGGCTGAAATGAAGAAGAACAAATGGCAGCTTTTGATACTGAAGTACATTTTGAAACAAAATTATTTTCTTTCTTTCAGTTATTTGTGAAGATTTAGAAAATATGGACTAAACTTATCCTGGCAAAAGAAGGAGGAGAATGAACCTTCTCTAATCTGGGACCTCTAGAAGAATAATATCACAATATCTACTTCTAGAAGCACTGGAATTGTAAGGGAGACCTCTTGTAAACTTCTGGTGAAAAGAGAAGGAGCCCCCATCTCTATAATGGGACTCAATAAGGAGGGGTCTGAGTAAAACATTTGCTTTAAAAATATCCAAACAAAAGTATTACAAAGGCTACATATGATCATTCTGTGCTGCTGCTCCCTTAGAAGCAGATATCTTGGTGTTCTGGCTTTCAACCATTTTTCAAGGTACTTATTTCCTAAAGGGATCTATCGTGTCCCTGCACATCTAGCAGAAAATACGATATCATGAAATGTATTACTATACCTCACTGTAGAGGTTGTCGCCATTCTCTAGTTTTTCCACTGCCAATCAGCATCAAATAGAATCACTTTTACTTGCAAGTCTTTTATTTCCTTCTGTTCTAATCTACATCAACTTTCAGTACCCACTCAAGCTCTCAGCAGCTCATCTGTCACACTGCCATGTCATCTTAGGGTCAGATTCACCATTCTGCATCAGACAAAAGGGACAGAAAGATACTATTAAGGTCCCTTGTTGCTTTGTGACCCTCTGTCTGTGAACTGTTGCCCCTCTGCCCTGTGCCACCTTTCCTTGGAGCCAGCCAGTTATGGACTGAGACCTCTATAAACTGTGAGCTACTTAAACTTTTCCTCCTTTAGGTGTTGGGTATTTTGTTTCAGGAATGAGGAAAACAACTAACAGAGCATTTGGCCCCAGAGAAATAATCCTTGCTGTGACTCTCCCTGACCATTTGCTTCCTGAGCATATGGGACTGGCTTGTGGGAAGAGGGAGAAGTAGGAAAGGTTTGGAGGTACTAGATGAAAAAGCAGAGCTGGAATTACTTGGGCTTTATTTGGTGAGAGATTCTGGTCAGAGCTCAGAAGACCAGGAGCGTGACAGACATACTGTTGGCAAAGATCACGCCTGGGAAGACTGCCTTGGCTGTTGGACTCCAGACAACGTGTATTATACCATGGCAGAAAATTTGCCTGCATTTGGCTTATGTCCAGAGGCTTTGCCTGAGACTAAGATTAAGAGTGGTAGATTAATTAATCTTGTAGAAGAAATTTCAAGGCAGTCTAATGTGGAGGTAGTGGCAGGGCTACTGTTGGGAGCTCTTGGCCAGATTTACGTTGAGAATCAAAGAGCAAAGAGCCCAGAAGAATGATTTAAAATATTTTGAATTCGAACAGAAAGAAAGGTCTAGTAAAGTTTCAGCCTGCAAAGATGAAACTGAGGAGAAATGGGCCACTGAAAGGGTCAGCAAGTAAAATACGAGTATTTCAGAAAAGACGGACTGAGGACATCACACAAAAGAGAGGGATTCTACCCTTTGCAGCCTCAGAAGTGCAAAGGTAAAAGATTTTTTTTTAACAGAGCTCCATAATACCTCTTGCAGAATGGCAGCAGTCTAGCGAAGGTGTTCCTCGGTATTTTGTTCATAGGCACCCAACCCACAGAGCCAAGAGAGAAGGAAGCCTGGCTACTGTTCCAGCTGGTGTCATCCATGTGGTGCTGGTTTTACCTGCACACAGAGTGCAAGAGTTTTGGGGTCAGGAAGGCTTCCACCCAGATTTCAGAACAAGGCCTGGAAAGCCAGGCAGTTTGCCTGAGAGGGCAGTGTGTGAAGCTGTGAGTATAAGAGGAGACCCCAGAAGTTTGGAGAATCTAGGAATGTGAATTGTCTGAGGAAAACTGCAAGGTGGAAGCAGAGCCAGCCAAAGAGAGAAGCCTGGGGAGATACAACATATATTTAAAATATACCAATAAACTCAAATTAAAAACATTTTTTTTAAAGTGCTGAGGGGCAGAGCCACTCAAACTCTTTGGAGTTCACAACTTGCCACAGACTGCTGAGGATGCTGGAAGTGGAACTGTGGGATTTAATGCTCGCTCTCCTGGAGTTTGGTCTTGCTTTGTTCCCATTTCTTGCTATCCCCATTTGTAATTTTTGAAATGGAAATATTTATGGGGTCATTGAATATTGCAAGCGTTTTTCTTTTCATTTGTATAAGGCCTTATAGCTATGAGTTTGCCTATTAGAAGCTGACATTTCTAATCAAGCAACCATGAACATAGTCACTTTCAACTTGCCCATACCTATCCCAGTAAACCTGCCCAGACTCACTGTTTCCAAATGTCATTCAAAGCAAAGGGGTTCTTGGAGAAACCTTCCTCTTTCCCAAGTGCAGTCCAAATCCAGGTTAAGGACACGTAGTTCACTCTCTTCCAAGGTCTTATTTAGAGTGGAACCATTTGTTTGAGTAGGAGAGTTTCTCATCTTTTTCTACTGGCACTCTGAAATCACACTGTAGGCCTCCTGGTATCTTCTCAAGCCGTCTCTCTTTCCCTGTGCATTGGTCAGTTACATCTTTTGTGACGTATAACAAGAGTCTGTCTCTTCCCAGCCTTAAAGGAACTTTCTTCCCTGGGAATTCAGTGCATACGTTAAGGCATATGCATCAGTTGATGCAGTTCCTAAATAGACTTAGAATATACTCTGAGTCATTGCATAATTATCTCATATTTTTTCCAACAAAACCACAGTTCCCTCAGGGGCAAAAACTGTGTTTTCTTTTTGAAACTCATAAATCAACTGTGGGCATTAAATTGAAGGAGTAGGTTAGCAAAGCCTTGTTTTCAGTAAGTAGGAATCATAGAATGGCATCAAAAACTCTTGCAATTGTTTGCTGGTCACTAATACCACTCACAAATATGTCTGATTTCCTCTCTTCTCCAAGTATGAGGAATAGCACATACCAGCTTTCTTGAAGGTAGGTTTTACTCATTTTTAAATGAGTAGAAATGACGTAGTCACTTTCTAAGAAGTTTTACAAGTGCATCATCTGTCCTTGTCTTCTATTTAGGGTAACTAGCTACAATTAGATATGGGGTTTAAGAACCAAGGTCCTTGAATATGGATCCTGCTCAAAATGAACTGAGATAGACAAGCAATAGAAATGAAAATTTGACTTTATTCTTTGATGACATTAAGATTCGAGCCTTCTTTTAATAGACTATTTTTAGAATAGATTTATAGAAAAATTGAGAAGGTAGTGCAGAGTTTCCATATACAAGCATTTGTAACATTCTTGTTATTACTAACATCTTGTAATAGTGTAGTATGTTTGTTACAATTAATAAAGAAATATCGATACATCATTATTACCTAATGTTTGTATTATATTCTGATCTCATTAGTTTTCACTTCATGTTTCTTTTCTCTTCCACAATCCCATATAGGATATCGCATTACATATGGCTGTCATGTCTCTTTTAGGGCCTTCGAGACTGTGACAATTTTTCGGTGGTTTTAATTACTTCAGTAATTTTTAATAATACTCATCAGATACATTATAGAATGCCCTTCTCTGAGTTTATCTGATGCTTTTCTCACAATCAGACTGGAAATAAGTGTTTTGAGAAGGTAAAAGAAAGTTCTGCTTTGATTATATCAAAAGCACAGATTACTAACACAATACTACTGATACTGACCTTGATCATCTGAGTCACGTAGAGGTTAGAGGTTTTCAAATTTCTCTGCACAATTTTCTGTATTTAGTCCTTTTAATTCTGTACTCTTTTAAAGGCAGTCACCATATATGTGGGAAATTATGTCACCTCTGCTTAAGATGGAATATACTAAGCTATTTGGAGTTTTCTGCCTAGATTTATCTCTTCTTTCTATTAATTCATTCAAAACTTTATTAACACAAACATAAAATCATAGGTATTTATTATGTATTTTTGTTATAGTCCAATACTATTTTTTATTCTCTTATTTAAATTTTTCTAACTTGGTGAATTGATGATCTTCCCATATTTCCTATGTGCTTTACTAGCTTTGGAGGTTTTGTGAACATTTTGTTGTGAAATTATGATATGTCCCAGGATCATCTTGTTTATTTTGTTTTCTAGAACTAAGATCCGTTATTTCACTAAGAATTTCTTGTTCCCTTTTTTTTTGAAAAATGCTCTAGGAAACAATTGTCCTTTTAGTGCCCACATTCAAGTGAAGTTCTCATCATTTCCCATCTTGCTCACAAACTACTTTCACAAAGCCAAAGAGCATCTGGGTCTTGACCATATCCTTGAGGTTTGGGAACTGGTCAAGCTGCATTCATAGCCCCCAAGAAGCAGTGCAGTGTTATGTTCAGTCCTCTCTTATGCCTGAACCCTAATCAGCTAGCAAGACTTGCCACGTACCAGGCTCTTAGGAGCTCTACAATTGCATTTTCAATGTATTTTTTAAAATAGAAGATCTTAATTGAGTTGACTGTGGCCGTGGAAAGTTCCAAGTTTAACGAGGAGGAACTACAGAAGACTGGCTCCTCAGCTGGTATTAAACACATCTTCCATTGTAGTTGAACTAATCTGAGGGAAATATCTGACCTGCTTGTCAAATAGGGGAACAGAATTATGGTTCCAAGCAGCAAAAAAGGGAAATATCAAAAAGGATTGTTTTAAAATCTCAGGGAGTTGTTAGCCCTGAGTAATTAATAATAAGAAAATACTTGTAAATTAACAGAATATGCTAACACTAACCTTGCCTGACACAAAACAGGTAGGACCATGAGCGTACACACACACACAGCACACCACAGAGATGTTTTCTCAGGGCAAAATCTTCTACTCAGAGTGCATATTTGGAAGGATGTACAAATTATGAGAAGCATTTAAATACTGGACTAAGTATTCATAAACATTCGCACTTAGGAAGCATCAGTAAGCATAAACTGTTACTAAAATGGCCTCCTTGGACATTTTTGTTTAATTTTCAAGCTATGTTTGTTCAACATCACCACATGTTGGCATCCTCCAGTTAAGAAAACTATTGCCCAGAGTTCTAATCTATAAGATGTATGGAGTCCCAATAGCCAAGCAGCACGAACATTCTAGTTTTATAACCAGAATATCAGCATGCACCTGATATTGAGCTATATTGCAAGCAAGAGAGAATAAGTCAAATATAATTTGGAAAATGTAATGTGTCAGTCTAAAAAATCACTGTTCACAGCACGCTCAGGAAACCAATTTTCAGAGGAGCAGGTCAGAAGTTGTAAACAAATTCCCATGGTAAGTAGTTGCTGATGTAAATTGTCTGAAATGAAAGATATTTATTCACGACCAGAGTGGGCTCAAAAATTAATTCAGAGAGGTTTTTTTTTTTAACCTTCCCTAGAGTAGGTGATTCTTAAATAAATGATCAATAGCTGACTTGAGCCAAATAGAGGGACTTGCCCAGGATCAGGCAGGTAATTACTTACATGATGAGCTGAGGAAGTCAGGCAGCCAGGGACACAGTAGCATTAATCACAGCTTTAAACCATGTCTCCCTTTCTAGTTGAATCATCTGAAAAAAACTACCACTGAACAACTCAGTCCACTAGAAAATTCACAGATCAGGCTGCATATTTCAGACACCTCCATTTTCAGAACAACCCCCCAGAGTGAGTAGAAAGAATTACTAATGGGAAGCAATATCATTTTGCACCTTTTAAGAGATACTGGAATTACTGGTTAGCTGAGAGAGGCTGAGTGAATGGGGACCTCAGAGGTGAATGAGACATGAGCAATTTGAGCCTGTAAATATCTGTTTAGTTCTCTGCTGGGAATTGAGGATAGAACATTTGCTTCGTTTAGTCCTCAGAACAAAATATCCACAGCTGGTACTGAAACTTTATGCCTGTACAAGCTGGGCCAAGATGAAAAGGCTAATGTGGAATAAGTCTGGCTCTTGGGCCCAAGAAATGCCTTTGTTTTTTCCCCAGGGTTGATCAACCAAGAGGTCTGCAGAAGAAAATGGTAGTGGAACATAGCAAAATAGAAGGAACTCTGGATGTACAGATATGATGACTCCCAAAATTCCACTTTCAGGAACCCAGGAATGATTGTTCAAGTAAGTAAATGTAGCCAAAGTTGAAACAGTAAATGATCTATTAACCATCACCAAAGAGACTGGCTAAATTTTTAGAAATCTTATAAAAATGATAAGATAGATAATATATGGAATAATTTTCAAAACAAAAAACCTAGAAACAGAAGAATATGCATAGTTTATTTTCATTTTTAGAAAAGTACAAGTACATGTATTTATACATACTTTGTGTCTTATTACATATACACAGAAAATTTTTGAGAAATATCCAGGAAGCTATTTGCTTTGAGAAACGTGTTTAATTTTTTTCTCTCTGAAAATATATACAGACTACAAAATTAAAATCTAGTTAATAAATGTTCCCTTTTAATTAAGAGGAATGTGGATCTAAGTGTTAGTAGCTTTTGTGCCAATTTTGTCACTAATGACCAATAAGAAATTACTCAAATGACCACCAAAGCATTTAGAATGGACCATAGTAGCTGCATGACCTTGGATAATTGCCTTACAGGTTTGTTAAACAAATCAGTACGTCAGACTAGGCTTGGGATGTTCAAAGGAAGGGCCATCTCTTGCTTTGGCTAAGAGTGTGAAGGCTAGAGAAGCAAAAGGATTCCAGATGTTGTGTGCATACCCTTATGTCCAGAGTTGCTTCATCCTTATCCCATGTGCATATCTGAAGCTTCTGGATAAGTTTTAAAGAAAGATTCCCCTCATTTAGAAGCAGCAGATACCTAAGGCTAATGGCAAAATTGTTCCAATGGCTTTACCACTTGCTCCTGGGTACTCTTAGCAAAGTCTTAGGAACCTGAAGACACTATCAACCTGACCTCAGTGTGAAAGTTTTACTGCATAGTTTTGCTTCCTGTTTCCTCCTCCGGACCCTTAGACAAGTAAAAATGAAGACACTGCAGTTTGTGAGTCTGACACTTATTTAGCTGTAACCTCAGAAATCTGAATCATCGATCCTAGGAAACAGTTAAAATTGCTGCCTGTTGAGAAGGAGAAGCTCATAGGAAATAAACTCACATCCAAAGTACTCCTGAGAAAATTGTGCCTTTCGGGGAAGAACAATGTATCATACCTTTTAATGAACAGGATATATTCACTTGGGTCTCATGTTAATTTAGAGCTCGTGCTAATCCCAATTGAGGAGTCAAAATTTGCATTTATATAGAGGCTGAATACTCTATGAAAAGACATCTGGCTTAAAAATTTATTTTTCTATAGAAAAGTTAGTGAGGTTAACATGACACCATCTTTGGGCAGGGGTAGTGGACAAAGCACAAGGCTTTACTCAGAGATCCAAGTTCAAATCCAACCTATACATTTTACTATTTAGGTAAGTTATCCTCATTCTCTAAGGGACTACTTCCTTATTTATAAAATAGGAATAACATCTGTTTCACAGGTTGATTAATACAAATTTTTAAAAAGGATGTACAAAAGGCTTTTATCACTGTAATCCAAATGTTGTAGACACCAAACTGCTATGTCTCTGTCTCTTATGCTATTTTTTTAAATGAACAGGAGGTAAAATGGATTTATTACCATTAATTGCAGTCCCCTCTGATACCAAAATACAAACCTATTGGATATTAACTGAACTAGTCAAACCTAACTTTCACTTCTTGGAGACTATAAATGCTCTAAGTTCTTAATTAATGAAAGGGCCTAACATAATTTATATTAGAGAGAACTAACTAATTTACATTAGGGAGAATCCTTTTGCTAACTAAAGAGCAATGAGAGTCTGAAAGCCAGCCAAGACAACAGAACTATGACTACGAAATTGAAGATTTCAAAATGGGATAGAATTTGGTCCATTTACCCATAAGTTGATCATCCTAAGCATTCATAAAAATATGTCCTCTAATGTTTCTTTCTTAATCTCAGGTTCCCAGCACTCCTTCTCCTGTCCTACCCTGCCAGCATAATCTGTTTTAAAAATAACCACAAGTTTGCAAATAGTCTTAAGACAAATTTGATAATATTTTCCTCTCTTTAGTGTCATGGATCTCAATTTTTCCCTAACTGAGCCCTGCCAATTTCTGGCCCTTATTTGCATAAGATGTAAAAATAGATTTTGGGAGTGAAGTTTAAGTAATTAAGTGAAGATAATATTCAGCCAAACTTTCTACTTGGATCAAAACTCAAACCAGGAGATGAAAACACATGAAAAGAAGAATACAGGTAAGTGGTTCCAGCAGGTGAGGAATATGGTAGAGAGGTGAGGATGAAACAAGCCAGGTCCATCAAGAAAGCTTCTGCTGGTCCAGAGCCAAGAACGCACTCTTAGGATGCTAGTGTTCACCTCTCTGCAGGAGACAGGCATGGCGGCCGGCCTCTCTCACCTTGCACTAGGGCTCTGGCCTTTGCTCTGAAGAGCCCCCGCATGACTGCTCTGTGCCACTCATTCCCAGACACCCCATGTTTCCTTTTGTCTTTATCTCATGTTCTTCTCTGGCTCCCTTCATCTCTTGGGAAGACGGGAAGACAGCTGAAGACATCAATTTACCATCTTGTCCTTGGCCATGACTCCAAGGAGGCCATTTTTAGAATTATTCAAAATCCATCCTTCACTTCCTGCCTGTAGGGTAGAGATACCTTGATTTCCCCCTGAGACCTGAATCTGGTGAATGTAAAACTTAGCCAATGTTTTCCCCCAAATGTTTTCTAATTTTTATAATTTCTTTTTAACTGAATTCATTTTTATTGGTACATTTTTATAATTTCTATTTTCATGAAAAATACATCCAATAATATAATTACATAAGCCAAAAAATCACCTATAATCTTTTATCCTCCTGTAGCTAGTTACCAGTACAGCCTGGCAGTTTGATTTTTGCTTTCATTAATTCACTGGGTAGGTCTAGAATCTCTCTGCTTACTCTTTGGCAGACTAGATACTTGTAAAAAATTAATATAAGTGAAAGGCAGTTTTCACTCACTTATTTAATCAGTATATACTTAAGTTTTATTCATTGGTACCCATTCCCCTAGGACTTTGGGTAGAGAGGAAAACAAAACAAAAACTCTTCCCTTGAGAAGTTCATAGACCAATATAGGAGTGAGGAAAGAACTTTTTCATGTGTCAGTGGCTAAGTCCAAAGTTAACTGTAATAGCTAAAATAAAGTTTTGATCTTCAACATTGTGAGAGGGCTTCATAAGGAGAGAGAATTTGAGCAGGACATAAATGCTAAAATACAGAATTAGAAGATGCTGTTGCTATAATTACAGCATGACTGGCTATTAGAGACCTCATTATATACAAAGCTCTGTGATCATAACTCTACAGATATTATCTTATTCAATCATTATAAAAACTCAGTGTGACAGAGGTTGTATAGAAACATTTCTATTTTGCTGATTGAGAAATTGAAGTTCACAGAAATTGGCTGTTGCACAAGGTCACATAACTGATAAGTCTACTCCTTGCATCTCTGGGCCTCATAGAGAATGGCATGCCTGACAGAGAAAGAGATAAATTTCATGGTAATGTCACAGGGAGGCTCAAGCTGTGCTCTCCATATGAAGGCCGCCCCGGGCACATGTGATTTCTGAGCACTTCCTACCTTGTCTAAATTGAAAAATGTACTGTGAATGTAAAAATTAGCTTACAGTTTGAAGAATTTGAAGAAACTATGAACAGAAAAGCGAAGAATATCTCAATTATAATTTTTATAGTGCTTACACACTGCAATGGCAATAATTTAGATATATTGAGATAGGCAAAATATATTTTCAAATAGCATCTTATCTGTTTCTTTTTTAAATTGATTTTCTTGGCACATGTTATATACACATCATGGTCACAACTGACATTGGGAATTTGTACCAGTACATGACACATCTTAATTCTTAGTGTTTCTATGTGGCTTGTAGAAAACTGTTTAGTTACATATAAGGTGCCTGCCTGTGGCTTGTGTTGTATTTCTGTTGGACAGAAATGGGTTAGAAGCAGTGAAAGCTGGTCAGACAATTATGAGCTGAAATATAGGAGGAGGTAGCACAGAAGTGTTAAGGCCTGAATTGCAGGTTCCAAAAGATAAGCAGTGACAAAGGTGCAGGTTTTCAAATGGAGGGAGCAGTTCACGAGAAAAGACAGCCTGATGTCTTGTAGGGAACAGGAGAGGGAAACAGAGGCTGAATCAGTTTGTTTAGGGTAGTTTTTACATAAATTAAAACTCATTTCCACTCATATCTGAAAGCAGAAAATACCTTTTATTGAATTCCTCATTAGGGGCCTTTGGAAATTCTATGGCAGAAAGAAGTAAATTAACAGTTTACAATTATCATGCCAGTTGGAGAACTATTCTTTTGTGAAACTATTAGGTAAGACAGTTCCTCAGAATTTCCAGATGGCTCACCCTTGAACATTTCAAGTACATTTTCTCTAACTTAAAGGTGGTACTCTAATAAAGACATTTTATCTCAGATGAAAGGTTGCACTTATGACTAGAAATTGTAGCCTGAAATATTAGCCCTACGTTTCTGTTAAGCTTTTCGTTTTTATAAATATTCACACAAGGTTGACTTCAGTAAAGCCATCATGGTTGTGGGTAAATAAGAAGTTGAGGTGACACTTTTTGGGAAAATGCATGATCCTTGGGGCAAGCAGATATGAGTTCCCACTCTGGTTCTCCCACTGCCTTACCAGTCTCTTTGCTACTCTGCACCTAAACAGACTCATCTGTGAAATGGGTCCATCTACTGACATACTCACAGACAGGTTGTAAAATCTAGGTGAACAAGGGGAGGTGGAGCATTTAGCATAGTGTTTTGAATGCGTGGAAGATCAGAGAATGATAGGCACACTTATTTACACCCACCTATTCACATCTGGTGTGAAAACTGCAGCCTTGATTTTTAAATAAACTATGAATGCTAAATGGGCGAAGGAACAAAAGGCAAGCACGAAACTGTATATAGAGCTTCCTCAGGTGCCAGGGAGCTTCCTAAATCCACTGTGCTCCAGGCTGATTTAAGAGTCTTTAGAATGTCCCATTAAGCACAAATGAATGGAGAATATACCTTTTTTTTTTTTTTTTTGCTTTTTGAGACATGGTCTCACTTTGTAGTTCAGGCTGGCTCTGAGCTCACTATGTAGTCCAGGCAAGCCTCGAACTCAACAATCCTCCTGTCCCTGCCTCCTGAGTGCTGGGATTACAGGCGTGAGCCACCACGTCCAGCACTGTGGTATGCGGTGTTGACTGTTGGTGGGCATGTCTCCATGCCCAGCATTATATGTGGTTACCGGTGATCGAACTCAGGACCTTGAGCTTGCAAGGCAGGTGCTGGAACCACTGAGCTAACCCTCCGGCCCGAATATACCATTTTTATACAAAGGAGCGATCTTTAAACAGATGGAGACACATCCTGAAAACCAAAAAGTATCTCTTAAGAGACTGGGTACATGTTGCCTGAATCCCAACCCTAGACTTGCAGAGCAGAGAAACATAGTCAGAAATATGGAAATTCTGGCCACTCAGTGAACCATGATGATTCATTTGCCTTCAGCCTTTTATACAAATACAAATAGTACAAATAATAAATACAAATTACAAAGCCAATTTTGAATTAATTTTACACCTACCTCTAGAAGAGTAGAGTGGATATTTTATGATATCTATTCTTAAGATTCACAGCAGGTATTTGAACTATGTGAACCTTGACCATGTGCACCATCTATCCAGACTTGATGCCCCCAACAGTTATTAGCTCTAGTGTCAGCCAAATATTTAACTAGAGGAACGAAATAATGAATGATCTGTTGAGAAATTAATACATTTCTACATGTCTTAATGGAGAATGAATTCACTCTAGAACTGGAAAGAAGTGTTGGACTGGACAGAGATGCTCAAATTGAAGAGTCCAAGGGATGATTTTTAAATTAACCCATTCCCCCCAATTCTCACTTTGTATTTCTAAGATGGAGGGAAAAAAACCACTCTGTTCAGGCATTTTGTAAAATCAAACAGGCTTGGAGCCATCTCAGAGGGAGGGATTGGGGAACTTTGGAGGGGGAGGCCAGTGAGTCTCCCGAAACTCTTCCATGCTGGAAGTAAGACAGTTAAACAGGCACTTCAACAAAGATAGCAAAGTTCAAATGTTTTGAAGTGGCGATGAATAATTAATTCCACCCCCAAGAGAATAGGTCTGAGTTCTTTAAACACATTAGTCATCACAGGCTTATTAGGTGGATGAATATAAAGCAAAAGGTGATGATGAATCACATCAGTTGCATCGTTAGTGGGACGGACTTTTCTCAGGTGATCTCTGTCGCCATGTTAATAAATGAAAAGTAAGATTCATTTAGGTTGTTTTGAAATCAGACTGGTAAATAAGATGATTATTTTCTAAATTTGCCTAACCAGGAAAGAAGGAAAGGTACCAGTTTGGAAGGACATGAAGAAAGTCAGAGACTTTGGCTATCCTGTCTCCACTGTGTAATGCAGCAGGGTAGACTTGTGGAATGTCCCGGGCTGAGCATGCCCATGGGGAGGCCATGTTTCACAACCAAGGGCAAGATGGACACTGCGGTTTTACATGAACATCTCGACCTCAGAGGGCAGAATGGAGTAAATGCTTTAATATAAGGCTAGAAGTGGATCCTAGAAGCTTTTCCTCACTTCAGGAGTCTGGCGTTAATGTGCTTATCAGAAGGTTAGCCAGTGTGAACCAATTCAAATATAGGAGGAAAGAGATCCATATCCATAGAAATGCTTACTCACCTGATGTGGTTTGGTGCAGGAGTGGGGTGAATGGAGTGGTACTGTCTCCTTGCATTTCTGAAGGTCTTTTGGGAAAAAATGACAGCTTGGATATGGCCAGGGAAAGTTATCTAACCAACAGTGATGTCCCTCAGGATATCCAGTCTAAACAGAATCAGATGTCAAGCGAGGCAGGCAGAGGCAAGAGTGATCACTGGTGTTCATCTGACTTAAATTTAGTTGGACTTCATAGATTTTTAATTCCTGCTCTTCCAGTAACTGGTAATATGATCTTGGACAAGTTAACTTTCTATCCTGTTCTCTGTCTATAAAAGGAAATGAGAAGTATCTAGGGTTATCACGGAGATTAAATAATTGTCATAAACCTCCCAGCTGAGTGGCTCCTGAGTGAGTTTAGCTTAGCTGAGATCAGGCAATATTCCTCTTCTGTTGGAAGAACGACTGAATTGCAAAGTCTGTTTCCAAAGGTAAATAAATCACACTTTCTGTAAAGGTTCAGTTACTACTTAAGACAGGGTAACAAATAACTTCAGTCCCATTCATTCTTTAAAGACTGAAATGGAGAGGAACCCACAGCTTCACTGAGAACAGCTGCAAACTTTTCCGACCTGAAGTTCGGTCACTCATTCCCCAGGGTATGTGCCAACTGGCCTTGTGAAATCAGTCATCTGTGGCAACATAAATCAATATCTAATTTGCGTCAGATATGTCAACAAGTTAAGAAAAAGACAGCAAGGCTGCTACTTTTGGCACTTGTGGTCTCTCTGGAAGCTAATTTACAAGCTAAAGTGAATCATCAGCACCCAATTAAATTCCTCCTGCATCAGGACACAAAATGCTCATTTTTATTTTCTTGATGAAGGAGAGAAAGTGGAGAAGGAAGGGGAGTTATTACACTCTCGTCCTTGTGTTTCCATGATTTAGAGTATGTTTCACTCTTGAATTCATCTAGTTTCCCAAGTCTAGTGAAGTAAGGAAATGTTATAATTATATTTCCTGGTTGCCTACATATTTATCTCCTTTGCTATAATCTCAGTTACTCATTAAACTCCCACTGACTCTATCCAGGTTAAAAAATTTATCTGCAGAGATCTCAATATCCGCTCCAGTCCCCAAGCACCCATGAGCAAGCAGCTTTGGCATGGAATCTCATCCAGAGAAGGGGCTCATCATTTCTGTATGGAATCTGCCACTGAAATATTAAAGTCTTTTTTGTCTCTACAACCACCACTAAAAGCCAACTGTTCTATCTAACTAGGACAAAATGGAAGTTATTCTTCTTCAAAGGAAGGTTGCCAAAGAGGAAGCCATACTATCCACCTGCAACTTTTAAAGCCCTCTGCCAGCACTCTCTATGGTCTGTCTCCACCCTGCTGGATATGCCTGTATGACCACCAAGCACAAAGACAAGTTAGAACACCTCAGTCTTTATCAGAGCCAATCTCATTTCTGCCTGGATTCTGACTCACCACCAGATCTCCTGTGTATAACCTCAACCTTGCCCTTGAGATTTTGTGTTTGGATGAATGTGCTCCAGATATAAATAAAGCCCTTCCTTCAAAGACCACAGCTCAAGAGTGTTCTGCCCACTTTCCCACTCCCGGTCTCCCCTAGCTTTGGTTTCAGTTTGGGTTCCTCCAGAGCAGACCAGTCAAATGTTTGGCTCTGATATCTTGTCAAAAATCATCTCAAGGAAAGGAAGCAAATTCAGTGAGGCAGAATATGTCCTGGACAACTTGTACTCAATCTTATTAGACACTGCCCAAGAGATGGTATGGAGATAACCTAGAGTTGTCCTGTGGATGAAGAAAGGGAGGTCTTCATTAACAAACTTCCATCTCTCCTTAAGGGCTGAAGTTTCCTTCTACAGCATTCTCCCAACCACCTTCCTTCTTGGACCACTCAGCCTGCCCTATAGCCAAGTTATCCTCCACCCCCAAAGAAGGCTTTCAGGTAGGGATCTTAGGAGGCCATGGTCTGTCTGTATTGATCCCCCCAATAGGCTGACAAATTATAACCAACTACCAACAGTCTCCAATAAAGACATTTCCTACCTCAGAACGAGCAAAACCTTATTGTTCATTTTCTGAAGGGTTCAACACCAATCAGAGATAGTGCTATAGTGGTTGGTATCTTTCCCAAGAACACTTCATACAAGAATAACATAGAGGGCCGGAGATTTAGCTCAGTGGTTCCACTGCCTGCCTAACAAACTCAAGGTCCCTGGTCAATTTGGGAACCACATACAATGATATGATATTGGGAGTGGTATCTCACGCCCACCAGCAATCAGTACCACACCCCACAATGCTGGCTGTGGTGGCTCACGCCTGTAATCCCAGCCCTCAGGAGGCAGAGGCAGGAGGATTGCTGAGTTCGAGGCTTGCCTGGCTTACACAGTGAGCTCAGGGCCAGCCTGAACTGCAAAGCGAGACCCTGTCTCAAAAAAAAAAAAAAAGAATTACATAGAAAGACACACTGAAGCAAATACAGTAAGTCCCCAACTTACTTAGGAATGAGTTCCACTCCAGGAGAACATTTGTAAATCAGGTTTGTTCATTAAGTCTGACAAAATGAGTCTTACACCTTTAACACAGATACACGATGTAAAGCATACAAAAACCACACATAAAAATACAGTATAAGGAATCTCCACACAGATCTCCACAATGGTTGCAAAAGTCTGCAATCCCACCAACAGTGCAGAGGGTTCCTTTCTCCCCACAGCCTCACCAGCATTTATGGTTGGTTAATTTTGTAATAGCGGCCATTCTTTGTGAAATGAGATGAAATCTCAGTGTTGTTTGCATCTGCGTCTCTCGAATGATCAGTGATGTTGAACATTTCTTCATATGCCTCTTGGCTGTTTTGACTTCTGCCTCCGAGAAGTGTCTGTTCATTTCAGATGCCCATTTTTTAATTGGGTCTTTAAACTTGGGGAGACTGATTTGTTTAAGTTCTTTATATATTGCAGATACTAGCCCTTTGTCTGACAAACAGTAAAGACTTTTTCCCATGTTGTTGGTTGTCTTTTAGCGGTGCCAGTGATTTCTTGTTCTGTGCAGAAGCTTTTTAGTAGGATGAGATCCCATTTGAGGTCCCACTCAACCCTGCTAGGAATATACCCCAAAGAATTTTAAAAATCAAATTGGAAAGACAGATGTACACCCTTGTTCATAGCAGCTGTTTGTGATAGCCAAATCTTGAAAACAACCCATATGCCCATCAACTGGAGACTGGATAAAGAAGATGTGTTTTTAAAAAAATAAAATGGAGTGTTACTCTGCCATAAAGAATGACAAAATTCATTCATTTATGTGCAAATTGATACACCTGGAGGACACACTAATAAGTGAAATAAATAGATCACAGATATGCAAATACCATATCTTTTCTTTGATATGAGCACCTGTAAATGTAAATGAGTACTAGAATGTATGACATTTTTTGTAAAATAGGAAATATCTAAAGGGAATTTTGTGTGGGAATGTAATGAGGGGAAGGAATAAATATGATTCAAAAAAATTAAAAGAGAATGTATATAGTGGGTGGAGGGGTGTGGGTGGGTAGGGATGTGGATAAAAATGAGAATTAACTTGTACCATATACTGGTACAAATTCCCCAATGTCGTGTGTGATTGTGAGCTGTATATAAAATGTACCAATAAAGAATTCAATTTTAAAAATACAGTATGTTCTTGACTGTCCCATGCACTGTCACACTACACTGTGAGCACACAGAAACACAGCTATGACAGTGACCCACAGACACATAAGCTACTCCATGATTTGTTCCATCTATGAATGTTCATAATGCAAAGCCCATTCATATATGGTACCTTTGAATGTTCATGAACTTTGACCATTATGAGGATAGAAAGAAATAACTGAAGAACTAACAAAGACTGAGCAATGCCCAGAAATTTCTATAGATTTGATTTTCACAATAACTGTGTGAGACAGACATTTGTTCATTCATTTTACAGATGAAACTTCTGACATTTGAAGAAATCAATAAATCTACTGAAAGTTATACTGTATCCAAAGTCTCCTTCCTTTTGCTGGTCCACATGCTACTTGCTTCTGCTAAAGCAGGAAGGGGCTATTGGAGAGGTAGAGCACTGTCTGTTACCTGTGGGGGCCTTAGGGACTCTGGGAAGAACACCTCCCTCTCTCTCATAGACCATCACTCCACAAGTGCCAATATCTATATTCCCGGACTGTAATTGATACCAAATATTCCACAGTCATCAGTTCATTCCTTTGAGACAAGCAGAAAAAGATCACATAATTCTCTGGGTACCACAACACATGAATCTATCAGGCTCTGAGCTAATCCAGGGCAAAGACTTTATGAATCATCATTTTATCTCCAGGAGCTGGGTATGTTAAAAGGCTTTTAGTATTCATCTGTTGAATAAATGCATAAGTTTTAATGTGAATAAATTTAGAAAATACATTAAAAGTATAAGGCTAATACAAAAACAGAAAAGAACAAACAATTTAGGCAAATAGAATTTAGGATTTTTCCTATTTCCTATTAATCCTATTAACCTAGAAATCTGTGTAGAAATTTGCTTTTCACTTCTTTAATCAGCTAATACTTACCACTCTTCTTCTAAAGTTTCCTTCCTATGTTTACTTATTAGGGCCTTAGTAGATCTCTAGATATTCCTGTGTTCTAGATATTCCTCTAGATATACAGTGTTCAGAGGGAATCTACCTTATCTGCTCTGCATTCCATGTTATACTTATACTTAGTTCATAGACTTTTTTTTCCCCAAAAAGACTACATCGGAGATGATAGGTTTCAGTGATCTCTCTACACCTGGATCATAATATTCTTCTACAATATGAATTTCAAGGCTGTATTTCTCTTTTCTATGGTGCATATTTATAGCATAATAAAATGCTCCAAGTTCCTACCTACCACAGATTTGTTACTTTCTTGTTGATTACTCCAAAACTGCTAGGAGATAATCTCCAAACTAACACAAATGTATCAGATTATTTTATGTCAGTCAGAAAGCTTCTAGAAGATCTCCATATTCTCAGTCATAGTGTTATAGCTTGTGTCTAGGAGCCTCATATGGTCATGGGTGGGGATTTTTGGAGGAGGCCAGATCTAGACTGTGTAAAAATGATTCATAGCACAATGCTTAGCCCAAGGATACTAGGAGGAAGGGTAGGAATGCTACTTGGCCAAAGTAGTCTGGATAGGACCAAAAGGAGCTGTTACGGTTGCGTTCTTTTGCCGTCTTCTGCTGGTCACATACATCTATCTCTGCAGTGCTCCTCTGCCAAGGCACCCTGTCTTGGAACCAGTCAGCTATGAACTGAAACAAACTCTGTGCTAAATAAACATTTCTGCTTGATCTTTGGCTGTTGGGTATTTTATCTCAGCATCAAGAAAAGTACCCCAGGCACAGAGTGAGCCATGAAGGTAGAACATGGCTACAACTGGCAAAGGAGGCATGGTAGGATCCCAGAGCACATGCACAGGACAGTTCCTAAAACTCTTCATGTGGACTTCTCATGAGAACTCCAGCAGGTTCTCAATAGGATGGCCTAGACCTGATGTTGGCCTGCAGAGTGGATGGTACATTTCATACTGAGTTTTTGCCACCATGTTCCCTCTTGCATTGTGGCTACGCTCACGCTGTAGGGTGCAGTTCTTTCCCTATGTTCACTTAGCCCAGACTTGCTCTGCAGAGCCTGTTTCTTTCCATACCTTTAATAAATCTTTGCTATAGTTTGTGCTCCTCCTGACCAATTCTTTCCTCAGAACAGAAAGAATCCAGAAACCTCCAAAAGGTGATTCCAGCACCCCCAAAACCTGCTAATAATATCCTTATAAATAGTAAAGTAAAATAATTTTACAAATTAAGAAATGAAATCAGGAAATGACAAAGTAGGAA
>PVIC010021992.1:0-28172 GCA_004025085.1 Thryonomys swinderianus
TACAGATTTTCTGTATTGCAATCATAGAGCAGCAATGCATTCTCTGTCATTTAGCAGCTTTTTCTCTACTCTCACTTCTTCTCTTTCTTTGCCATTTTGTTTTTCTCTTTCCCTTTTCATGCTTGTTTTTCTCAAGAATATATTCTGTGCTAAAATATTACAGGTGATATAAAATCGATGTAATTGAATAATATGGACAATAACAGTCAATATGAAAAAATGATAAATTGATTTTTGCTCCTAAAATATGAAAATCAAATCAATGAATGCATTACAAAGAATATTAGAAAGAATAAATAGGAGTATAGTCAGCATATTTGTTCAATAATCAGAAGTGAAAATGATGCTTATAACCTATAAAACTGATAGATCATTTACAGAATTTAAATGTGATTAAAGAATAGATATAATAATATACTCACTTCATGCTTACTTGTGAAACCTATTTAAGTGCCTCATTTAGCTCTTTGCTTCTGTATTAATAACCTCTTCACATCTTATTGATCATGTTTCCTAGTATTCACTTTTCTTGACATCTTTATGTTGAGCTGATGATATGATATTACCTCTCTGCCTGAAAGTCCTAGATGAAATCTTATGTGACATTATGTAACAATCCCTTCTAGAATCCACATATGGCCTATTTAAGTTCAGACCAGTTTTCTGTGTTTCCATGCCATTTGTTTGGAGTGGTTTCTAGACTAAATAAAGAGAAATATATTATAGAAGTGGACTTAATAAAATAGATAATCAAAATACACACATGGTTGGAGAAATTTTTTGTCTAATAAGTAATAAATTTGTATTGTTTTAATAATCTTCAAGTAAATATATCAATTTGAAATGAAAATTCAATAAAAATAAAAATTCAACTACAACAGGCATATGGTGATATATATATACATGTGTATATATATACATATACATATGTATATATATACACACATATAAATATGTATATATACGTGTGTGTGTGTGTGTGTATATATATATATATATATATATATATATATATATATATATATATATAATAGGCTAATGATAAGTAAGAAAACATAAGGGAACACTACCTGATCATAAATATTCTTTGATCATAAATAGATACTTCCTACAGATAAATAACTTATTTTATTTAACTATTTAAATTACTCACTCAGTTTAGAAAACTATAAAATTAGTGTAGATATTTTACAGAATTACATGACCCTACTAAAATCCAACGCTGCTTCTGTCTCAGCCTCTACACTGAGAGGAAATTATTTGAACAGGACAAAAATATTTACTTGTCTTTCTTAGTTGAATGATACATTTGATTATGTTTCCTTATCTTGTCTACCAGCCAGCCTGAGTACAGAAAGAATGTGAACCTATAATTTTATATTGTCAATTAGAAATAAATGTTATAGTCACATAATAACTATTGTGTATACATAACTAAGCAGGCAGAATACCAATTATAGATCTAAATGAATCTCTCTGCACACATTGTATAGACATACGTATGCAGAAACCTGTGTACAAACTAAGTAAACTATAGGCCAATTTTGAAAGAAATGTTACTTTTAGTCTTTCAGTGACTTATAATTTGTTCAGAGGTTCACCACCACACATTTTGGAATCTTCATGATTGTTTCACTCAATGAAATAAATTACTATATTAGTGGTAAAATTGATGCTGACATTTTAAAAACTTGAATTCTTTTAGTTGTTAGTTGGTACAATAGAAGGAAAATGACCTTTAATCAGGCACTGTGACTTAGTTACGTGGCATTTAGCTCCAACCTTGGTTTACTCATCCACGAATGAAAACAGGAGAATTTAGCTCACAAAATTGTGATATGTAAAAATTACAGCACTTTAAACAATGCCTGACAATCTAACACAAGAATTAAATAAATGCATAGAGTGGAGTTCTGTTTCCTTGCATTTGTCTGTAGAAACACTGATTCACAAAGACTGGAGAGCTTTAGAGATTACACACTATGGAATGATTTTGTAAGGAGTTGTAAGTTGTCTAAGTTGTCTCAATTAAGCCACAGGGGAAGTACCACTTGGTGGGCCTCAGACAAGGATGACCACCTTCAGATATGTAAGCCTAGCAACTCAGTTTTAATTCACCTAGCAAGAAATGATCAACATTAAACAATGCATTATTTAGATAGTTTCTAATGGCAAAAAATACCAGCGATGATAAACAAAGGTGGTCACACAGTCAGGGTATTCCATTTCCCACAGAGATGATTTATTCTGCAATATAGATGAATGGCATACTTTATATAGAAATTAAATCAAAGGATATCCTGCAAAACTGGGGTGCTATTGATTTGCATAATAAATTTCAAATGTGCTTGTATATTAGATACCAAAACTATGTTATGATAAATGTTTACAACAGGTATTCACAGATATTCATCTTTACTTTATAAAACTAATATCATGAGAGCTAGTCTCATTCTTTTATTGCTGCATTTCATAAGTAAACTAAATAAGAAATTGTGAGATTTAGAAAAAGTAGATATCTATCTGCCAAAATATTCATACTAGTTTAGTTAATTTTATTGATTTTCATTGATTTTCACTTTGCTATAAATAGTACCCATTAAGATGTAGCTTTTTAATATTCATTTTAGTTTGTTTTATGACAGCTAAAGTATATATCAAGATATTCTAAATTATGTTTATTATATCAATAAGCAATTATTATACAAAATAACGTATTTTTAAAAGTTCCTAATTGTCTTTCTGTTTCACCTATGTGTCTTGAAATTTAAAATGGCAGCAGAATGAATAGTAATTAAGGAACAACATAGTTCCATCACATCCCTGTCTTCTCATAGCCATTTCTCTAGGTGTATTATCTCTAGGTGTAGAAGTTTCCCTAGGGAAAGAAACAAAAAAGGAAGAAGTTCAAGTCAGCTGTCAGAATGGATCACTGTGGGTGTGTTTTGACATGACTAATTCCAAATGACTCAAATGATATGGAATTCATCATTTAAGTGAGTACAGACAAAAGGTGGGCTTCAGAGTTGGTGGATTCATTGGGTCAAAAAATGTAAGCCAGAATTCATTTACTGAGTAAATGCTACTGAGTGTTGCACCTTGAGCCTTGGAGAACAAGGAAAACTGGAGTGAGCATGAGGATGGGTCTCTCTGGTGCGATGTGAACCTTACATCCTCTTATTTCTAAAACAGCTCAAATATCAATCGTCAGGTGAATGAGAAAAACAAATTGTGAAACACGCATAAAATGGTAGGGTACTGAGACAGAAAACAAACAATATTCTGACATGCTACAGTGTGGAGGACCCTTGAGGACATCGTGTTAATATGAGCCAAAAAATAAAAGTCTCTCACACACACACACACACACACACACACACACACATGTATGTATCACATAATTCTATTCATATGAAATATTCAGAATAGTAAACCCACAAGGTTTACGATTGAATCTTCATGGCTATGAGGTTGGAGGAATAGGTCGTTATTGTTTTGTGCTTTAAAAAAAATATACGAAAGATTTGAAATAAAGATACTGGTTTTACAACACTATGGGTACTCTAAAAGTAACTGAATTGCTTACTTTAAGATAAATAATTTTGTATTTTTTAAACTTTACCTCAATCAAAAAATAAAATTGACAGTATTTTAAAATATATAATATAATTTATATATAATAAAATTTAATAGTTGTTTAACTTACTTTTTTATAAAATAAATATAATTGAATTCTATTATCTTATGTATCAGTATTGATTCTAGAAATCCAATATTTAATTTTAATTTACAACCTTTCAGATTAAACTTAAAATAATTTTGTACTATTTATATATTCTTTTTTCGTACTTAAGGAAAAATCCAATGTAATATACAAGATTTCAATAACTTTCAAGGTAAATGCTTGTTAGGAAACATGCTTTGGCTGTCTGTCTGTGACTGGCACCTCAAAATCTATGGAGATGTATCTTCAAGAATGCTCTGACTACTAAGCTAAGGAACTATTGCTTAATGCTTGCTTTGTGCAAATTAATAGTTATTCCACTGCTATTTCAAGATAAGTAATTAAAACAACTCAAATTCATTTGTGTTGATGACATATTTCATTGCACACCAATTACACTTCCAAAGATTTAAATTTCTGATTTAATGATGTTCAGAGTAACTATCTCCCAAAAACTTCTGCTTCTTGACAAGAGAGTTGCTATCGAAAGTTTGCAGAGCCTGCCCGCCCTTAACCTTTGCAGTGACAATTTCAAATGAAGAATATAACCTTTATCTGTCTTGTTCAGGCACATTTTCAGGGGCCAGAAGTTCATTCTTGACATATTCACTAAGGATAATGGATATCACTGATGCCCTTTGATAATTACGTGGCATTACCATGAACGATGAATTATTGAAAACTTTCATCCTATTTATTTTATGTAAATGACAAATCTCACTTGTTAAATACCCCTACTGTTAGATCATTTCATCCCAATTTGCTTACTTACATTAGAATGAACTTTTCAATATCAACTTATTATCACATACAAAAATTATCAAGAATTTTTCATTCACCGACATTCATTTAAACACATTATTTCATTATGCATTTTCTTCCAAATGCACAAAATCTATACAGAGATTGGCTGATGATTCAGGCTAGTTCACGGTTCAGAACATAAACCTTGCATTTATTTTTCATGAGTGATCCATGAGATGTCAGGTGACTAGCTTGATTTGATATTAATACAATGAAAATCATTTATCATTTTTGGAGTAGAAGCTGCTTGTGTCGATTCTAGGTCAGGAATTGTTTCTATAACAAAATAAAGCATAAAAGTTCCAGAATTCAGAGCAAGATGAAATCTAATAGGCCCAGGTTATTTCAAGATTCCAAAGAGAAAAAGGAAAGTGCTCAAAATCACTAGCACTTTCCAAAACAAAATTAGGAAGATATTTTCATAAAGCAGTTTCACTAATATTCTTCATCCTGCGCAAATCTTCTCCACATGAAAACGTGCTCTCAACTTAAATTCTTCGTTTTCTCGTGGAATATATGTTAACACATCGATAGGCACAAACATAGAACCAAGCAATGGGGAGACACTAAGAGAACAGAACCAGTGAAGTTTCGACACTTGTGGAACTCAAGGTGAAAGAAGGGGATATAGGACACTACTTCAGAGTAATAGTAATACATACGTGACTGTGAAATATTCTCATGGATGGCCTGAGGGCAAATAGGTGGCCCACCAAGCCTGTCTGTCAGGATACCCCATGTACGCAGTTTAAGAATCCTCCGAGAGCAAATGCAGGAAGACACATAGGGGCACCGAGGACGCTGGGTGCAGGCGTGGGCTGGTGTCTAAGCAGCAGAGGTAGACAGGGGACATAAAGCGGCAGATGGGCAGGAGTTTAGGGAGGTAAGTGGCACCGGCTTTGGAAAGGCGCGCTTAATCTTTACGTCTCAGCACGCACAGATTACGGTTCGCAGCGATTGTGCCAAAACTGTTCTTCTTGTGAACTGCATTTTCAGGACGGCAGAGAGTTTTCTTACTCAAACATTCTTGACAATATTATTTTCCTTGGAAACTACCATCATGTATATACTTTACTTTAGGAAAGACTGAAGCATGATAAAATGTAAACTTTGAGTATCTCCCAGGAGAAAGCACTGCAGAAATATCCCTGAAGCAAACTGAAGTCATAGATCAATCAAAATTACCTAAAATTCCTCTACAGTTCCATTGAATAGAATGAATAATAAGCTCTGATTGTACCAAGTAATAGATATTTTAATAATACTAAAATAACTTCTAAAAGTAGAAGGCACTGTGATTGCATGAAGAAATTGCTTGAATTATATTCATTTTGTTGGAAACGCTTGGAAACCCAAGTTGCTTCTGTCCTGGTTTCTAGTGCTATAACTAAAGGAGTTTCACATTAATGAAGTATTTCTATTCTCAGAAATAAATGGTGATTACAAGCAGAAAGGGGGTTTACCTTCATTGTTCAAAGGGACTGAAGGGCAAAATGTTAAAAAGAGAACATGCTGAAAGCTTTGCAGACTAATTTATTATTTTAAAATGGCTTCATTAGTCACAGACATGAGCATATTATTTACACTTGAATAAACTTGCCCTTTTAAAATTGAGAAGGGAATTAAATTCAAAAGACTTTATTATGTAAAACAAAAATTTCCTTTCAGCAAAATTATTTTTATCCATCTAAAGATTATGTGCAGTTTGTCTGTTTCTAATTTAGAATTCAGATAATTACAATGATAATAATAATGATGATAATAATAATAATCCCTCTCACACTTACTAAATTGAAGCAGATGGAAATAGAAAATCCAAGCTGCTGTTCAGCATATAATCACTATGCAAATATTGCAACAGCTTGTATGATTTTTCCAACTATTATCTGAAGAGCAACAAACCATTATATTGAAAAGTCGAGAAACACAGCACGGTAAAAAGATGGTATGCATATAGAGTTTGGAACCATTAATAGTCAATTCAACAATGAAAAAAATACACAATTTTTAAAGGCTGTAAGTATGAAAAAGGAGGTTGTAGGATTTGTTTGGCAACATTTTTCCCAAAAGGGAGGATGTATGTATGTGTGTGGTGGGGGTGGGGTGATATCCACAGTGTTCTTTGACTTCTTTATTGTTTGAACATGGTGAACCACACTGATCTTTAAAAGGCCCCAATCCTCTATTACTCCTTGTCACACCCCTTTCCTTGTCTTTCCCATTGCAATCATATTTCTAAAAGTAACATAGAGAGGAAGCATTTCCAATTCCTCACTTATCTTCTACTTTAGTACCTATTTTAATTCATCTATTCATGTACTTAAGAATATGAACTGAAGCTATACAACTTACTCTGTACTGAGGCAAGTCATCAGGGCACCACAATGCCCGGGCAACTTAATGACTTATCAGGATGCTGGCTAAGTAGCTCAATGCAGCGTCAAAATCTGAATTCAACGCCACAACAGAATAAATAGGGGAGGAGGAGGAAAGTTGAGTCACGTTTCCCCTCAATCTCTGTGCTTATCCTGAGTTGCTAACCAATGAAGATGTAATTTTTCAGAGTAGCCAGATTTACTCCTGAAATCACTGTCATTCCATATCTGCCTTCTAATTCTCTCGCAAAGACTTGTACTTCCTTCTGACTCCAGAGTCAGTAACTCGTGGTTAAACAACATCTCTTCATTCACATCTCTTACCGTTTGAAAACTACACTTTAGATTGACTTTATGTTTCTCAACATTGGACCCTTTCACGTCCTCAGGCCTTAACATAGACTATTCATTCTCTCTGAGAAGGCTCACAATACATGTATGATTTCCACGCTTACCTCCAAGAGTTAAGTTTTGCTAATACCTGAAATCTTGTTTATTTTTTTAATTGAATTCTTTATTGGTATAATTTATATACATCTCACAATCACATATAAAATTGGGGAATTTGTACCAGTATATGACAAAAGTTAATTCTCATTTTTACCCATATCACTACCCATGCACAACTCCCTATCCCCTTTATACGTACTCTTTTATTTTCTTTCTGTATCATATTTATTCCTTCCCCTCATTACAGTACCACACCAAATTTCCTATGGAAATTTCCCATTCTATACAAACTTTCATACTTTCTAGAGCTCAATTGCATCTACAGGTATTCATATCAAAGAGAAGATCCAGTATTTGCCTATCTGTGATTTATTTATTTCACTTATTAGTATATCCTCCAGATGTCTCCATTTGCACATAAATGAATCAATCTTCTCATTCTTTATGTCAGAATAATAATCCATTTTATAAAAAAAAAATCTTCTTTATACAGTTACCAGTTGATGGGCATTTGGATTGTTTCCAAGATTGAGCTATCACGAACTGAGCTGCTTTGAACAAGGGTGTATATCTGTCTTTCCAATATGATTTTCAAAATTCTTTTGGGTATATTCCTAGCAGGGGGATAGCAGGGTCAAATGGGTCCCCTAGTCCGAGTTTTCTGAGAAATCACACGTATCTCCACAATGGTTGCACAAGGCTACAATCCCACCAACAGTGGCTACAATCTCACCACAGCCATGCCAGGATTTATTGTGGGTTGATTTTGTGATAGTGGCCATTATTTGTGGAATGAGATGAAATCTCAGTGTTGTTCTCATTTACATTTCTCGAATGACCAGTGATGTTGAATATTTCTTCATATGCCTTCATATGCCTTTGACTTCTGCCTCAGAGAAGTGTCTGTTCATTTCAGATGCCCATTTTTGAATTGGGTCCTTAAACGTGGGGAGGGTGATCTGCTTGAGTTCTTTATATATTGTAGATAATAGCCCTTGTTCTAATAAACAGCTAGTAAAGATTTTTTCTCATGTTGTTGGTTGTCTTTTAGCAGTGCCAGCAAATTCTTTTGCTATGCAGAAGCATTTCAGTAGGATGAGATCCCATTTGTTGATTCTTTCTGCTAGTTCTTGTGCTATACAAGTTTAATTCATAAAGTCTCTGATTAAGCCAATGTCTCCAAGAGTTTTACCTAACCAGTTTTCCAACAGGCTTATTGTTTCTGTTTTAATATTTAAATCTCGTATACAATGTGAGTTTGGTTTTGTGCATGGTGAAAGAGATAGGTCTAGCTTTAGCTTTTGGCAGGTTAAAGCCCAGTTTTTCCAGCACCATTTGTTAAAGACTCTGTCTTTCCTCCATTGGGGATGTTTGCCTCCTTTGTCAAAGATAAGGTGGCTTAGAGTATTGGGGGTTATTTATGGGTCTTCCAATCTATTCCGCTGGTCCTTGGATCTGTTACTTTGCCAGTACCATACAGTTTTTCTCACAGCAGCTTTATAGTTGAGTTCTAAATTGGGGATTGTAATATCCCCTGTCGTGTCATGGTTCCTTAGAATTGCTTTTGCAATTCTGTTTCTTGTGTTTCCAGATGATTTTGGTATTATTTTCTCTAGCTCTGTGAAGTATACTGTTGGAATTTCAATTGGAATTGCATTGAATCTGTAAAGTAATTGTTGGATTATAGCCATTTTGCCAATGTTGGTTCTCCTAACCAGGAACAAGGGATATCTTTTCACCTTCTGATTTCCTTTTCTATCTCAGTTTTCAGAGTCCTATAGTTTTCAGAGTAGAGGTCCTTCACTTCCTTTGTTAGGTTGATTTCTAGATATTCCATTTTTCTGGGTGCTACTATGAAAGGAATTGACTCCCCCATTTCTCTTTCAGTGAGTCTGTTGTTTCTGTAGACAAAGGCAGTAGATTTTTGAGCATTAACCCTGTACCCAGCAACACTACCAAATTTGGTAATTAAGTCTATCAGTCTTTTGGTTGAGTTTTTAGGATCCTCTAGATAGAGTATCATACCATCAGCAAATAATGACAGTTTAACTTCTTCCTATCCTATCTTTATTCCTTTTATACCTTTGTCCTGCCTGATTGCTATGGCTAATGTTTCCAGCATTACATTGAATAAGAGTGGTGACAATGGGCATCCTTATCACGTTCTGATCTTAGTGTAAAAGGTTTCAGTTTTTGCCCATTAAGTATGATGTTGGCTGTTGGTTTCTCATAAGTAGCTGTATTAAATTGAGATAAAGTCCATCAATTCCAATTCTCTGTAGGGTTTTGATCATAAATGGGTGTTGGATTTTTGTCAAATGCTTTTTATGCATCTATTTAGATAATCAAATGGTTTTTGTCTTTGAGTCTGTTAATATAGTGTATTACATTGATTGATTTACATATGTTGAACCAGCCTTGCATCCCTGGGATAAATCCGACTTGATCAGGATGTATGATTCTCTTGATAACAGTGTGTATTCTGTTTGCCAATATCATATTGAGGATTTTTACATCAATGCTGATTAGAGAGATTGGCCTGTAGTTTTCTTTTTTGGTGGGATCTTTCCCTGTCTTTGGAATTAAGGTGGTGGTTGCTTCAAGGAATGATTAGAAAGTACTGCTTCCCTTTCGATTTCCTTAAAGAGATGGAGAAGTACTGATATTAACTCTTCTTTAAAAGTTTTGTAGAATTCAATAGTGAAGCCGTCAAGACCAGGGCTTTTCTTTGTTGGTAAATTTCAATTTCCCAGGTTAATATCAGGTTGTTTAACATTTTTATATCCTCTTCATTCAGCTTTGGAAGTTCATATGTGTCTACAAATCTATATTTCTTCTAGATTTTCCATCTTCTTGGAGTACAGATTTTCAAAGTACATGTTTATATTCCTTTGGACTTCCTCTGGGTTTGTGCTTATTTCCCCATTTTCATTTCTTATAGCATGGATTTGAGCCTTTTCCTTCCTTTGTTTGATAAGGTTGGCTAAGGGTCTGTCAATCTTATTTATCATTTCAAAGAACCAACTCTGATTCACTGATTCTTTGTATTGTTCTCCTTATCACCATTACATTAATTTCTGCTCTGATCCTTATAATTTTCTCTCTCATATGTGCTTTGGGTTTGTTTTGCTCCTTGTCTGATTCTAATTGTCTGAGGTTCATTGTTAGATTGTTTATTTCGGTTTGCTCTATTTTCTGAGTGTAGGCATTCAGTGCTATGAATTTCCCTCATAGAACTGCTTTCACTGTGTCCCATAATTTCCTGTATGTTCTGTGGGGGTTGTCGTTTAGTTGTAGAAATTGTTTAATTTCTTCTTTAATTTCTTTTGTGGCCCATTGTTTGGTTAACAGAGTGTTGTTCCATTTCCATGTGTTTGTGAGGATCTTGGAATTTCTTCTTGTGTTCAGTTAAAGTTTCAAGGCACTATGGTCTGATAGTATGCAGCAGATAACTGCAATTCCTTTGCATTTACTTAAGCTTGTTCTATGGACTAGACTGTGATCTATTTTGGAGAATGATCCATAAGCACCTGAGAAGAAGGTGTATTCTTGCTTTGAAGGGTAAAAAATTCTGTAGGCATCTAATAAGTCCATATGTTCAAAGTTTGATTTAGATCAAGTATTTCCTTATTGATTCTTTTTCCAGTTGATCTGTCAATTTGTGACAGTGGAATATTAAAGTCCCTGCTACTATTGTATACGTGGTTAACTGGCTTTTCATATCCAGTAATGTTTGTTTCATATAGTTGGGTGCATTTGAGCTCAGTACATAAATATTTATTATTGTTATTTATTTCTCTTTGATAGTTCACTGTAGGAGAATATAGTGACCTCCTTTATCTCTTTTAATCAGTTTGGGTTTGAAATCTATGTTATCTGCAAACAAGATAGCCACTCCTGCTTTTCTGCTGTTTCCTGTGGTGTGGAGGATTGCTTTCCAACCCTTTATTTTCAGTCTATGGGTTTCCTTCTGAATTAGGTGTGTTTTCTGTATGCAGCAGATTGTAGGATCTTGCTTCTTGATCCAATTAAAAGACTCAGTGTCTTTTAATTGGCCCATTGAGTCCATTGACATTAATGGTTATGACTGATATGGACATATTCAGAGCTGCCATGTTTCCCTGTTCTTGGTTCTTTTCTTCCTTGTTTTTCCCCTTTTCTATTTAGTTTCTTGTTTGTCCCAATGAATTCACTCTCCTGGGTCTCGTGGGTATGGAATTTTCTGTGTGTTTTCCCAAGATGTTCTTTAGAATGTTTTGGAGTGCAGGTTTCATATTTGTGAAGTTTTTCAAGTGTTCTTTATCATGGAAGTATCTTATTTCCCAGGCTATTCTGAAAGATAGTTTTGCAGGATACAACAGTCTAGGTTGGAGGTTGTTTTCCTGCAATGCTTGAAATACTTCCCTCCACACTCTCCTTGCACTGAGTGTTTGTGTTGAAAAGTCTGCTGTCATCCTAATGGGCCCCTTTGTAGGTGATTTTCTTCCTTTCTCTCACTGCTTTCAGTATTGCATTCTTTTGTTGTGCATCTGGAACACTGATACTTATATGTGTAGGTGTAGATATTTTTATGTCACGGTGATTTGGAGTCCTATGGCCTCATTTATCTGCATGTCCATTTCTTTTCCTGTGAAGTTTTCTGTTGTTATCTCTGACAATAGCTTTTTTATGTCTTTTACACTGTCTCCTGCTTCCTCAGTGACTCCAATCAGCCTTATATTATTTTCCTTTGAGTCATCTAGAAGCTGTTGAATTGACTTCTCATGGTCCCTTGCTCTTTTCCATAGATTATATCTTTCCTACTCGTTGGCTACGATGCTGTCCTCTAGGTCTAAGATTCAGTTCTCTGCTTCATTCAGCCTACTTTGCCAGCTTCCGTTCTCCTTCATTATTCCCTGGAGCTCTGCTTGAAGCTGTTTAAAAGGTTTCATTGCTTCTGTTATCTTGCATTCTATCATCTCACTGATCTCTTCTTTAATGAAGTCTTTCACTGTGGACAGTGTCCCTGTTTTGTCTCAGAGATGAGTTCTGATTCCATTTTACTAGATCTGCTTTAGTTACCATCTCCAAGAGTCCTGGTGTTTGAGTTTCAGTTTGCCCTATTTCCTTTTTCACTGAATTTCCCTGTGGTGGTGATCCTTGTGTCTGTTTTTTTCTGTATTTTCTCATTTCTATTCTTTTGTTGTTACTAATGCTATTCTTTGCCTGATGACAGGGCAATGTTTGTTGTGGTTCTCTGTCTATTATCTGGGGGCTCTTTGGATGTGGCACCTTACTGGGTTGTCCTCCTTGAATCTGTAATGACCCTTGAGAGTTCTCAGTTCTGACACATCATGGGGGAGGTATTTGAGCAGAACAATCACATCATGTTTGTTACCATAATACAATCAATGCCAATATCAGTATTAAACACTGTAAATATAATAAAAAGTTTTGTTAAATTCTGTTCTGAAGATTTTAAGCTTATGAGTTACCTCTATGTCCACATGTCAAAATTTAGCATTAATCAGCAATGTGAATACAACATGTAGATCATAAATATACCCCCCTGAACCCTTTGGGGGGGGGTCACTGGGGAATCAGGGAGATTGGGGGACAGAAGGAAAGTGTAATAGGGTTAGCAGATCTATGAAGATAACCTATACTCTAGAACCTCATATATGCCAGTGGGTAATAGAGGATAAAAGGGCATATATAAAACTGTACCAATTGTATGTTGTAAGACCATTGTAGACTTTACATACCCTCTTATAATAGTACAGGAGAGGAAGTAGGACAGCCTAAGAGTCTTTTACTTCTGGGTGTTGCTTCTTACATGAAGATAGGAGAGGGTTTGGGGACGAGAGGTGAGTAGAGGGATTAGGAGTATATGGCAAAATAGAAGCTAGATTCCCTTTTTTTTTTTTTTAACCTTGCCTGGTGTCTCAGCATGGCTCCAGTGTGGAGGGATGCAGGAAATGGCCCCAGCTCCTCTTGAACCTGGGTCTTCACAACACAGCTCCAGGGAGGGGTTGGGGCCGGCTGGCGGGCCTCAACCCAATGGTAGGGATGGTGCCCGGGGGTCCATATCTGACTCCTCACTGCATGGCTCCTGAGTGGAGCAGGCTGGTAGGCAGGCCTCAGTCCTCTGCTGCTAGGAACGAAACTGCACCCAGGTAGCCAAGTCCCCACCACTCTGGGGTACAGTGGGCCAGTGGGCAGCCCTCAGTCCTCCACTGCTGGGAACAGAATGGTGCCCAGTAGCTGAGTCCACACCACTCCAGGGGGCAGTGATTGCAATCTTGTTTTTGTAATGTTTGCCTTGCTACTTAAATTTAGCAACCAAAAATCATAAGTTATGAGGCTATGAAAGCTATATCTTTTTTCAGGATTTTACCAGCTTTTGTTTTAGTATATATAACTATTTATTGAATTAACATACACTTGGATTTATCATTACTTTTGATTTAAAGAGCAGTGTTACTTATAAAGTATGTTTTAAAAGTGCTCTTCAATATTCTTAAGTAGAAAGATGAATTGTAAGTACATAATAATTGTTTATTAAATTGAAAATATTGTCAAATATATATTTTTTTTGAGACAGGGTCTCACTTTGTAATTCAGGCTCTCCCTGAGCTCACTATGTAGCCCAGGAAAGCCTCAAACTCAGCAATCCTCCTGCCTCTGCTTCTTGAGTGCTGGGATAATAGGCATAAGCCACTGTGCCCAGCACTGTGGTATATAGCACTGATTGCCAGTCAGCCTCAGTTACTTTGCCTTGTATTGTTGTTTGTGATTACTGGGGAATCAAACCAGGGACCTTGCACTAGCTAGGCAGATGCTGGAACCACTGGGCTAAATCTCCATCCCTGATCTCAAATTTTAAAATAGTAAATAACATTAACTATAACTTTTAAGATACCATGTAAATATTATTTTTAAATGTATCATTGAATAATAACTATAAATGTTATAATTCTCTAACATAGCTTGAAGATGAAGTAAAAAATAAATTCAACAGTTAAACCTAGAAAGTATGCAAATCATGTCCAAAAACTTTAAAAAGCAATATAAAAATATTGAAAGGCTGAACTCAGTCAACTTCATACTGTATGAGTTTGAGAGAATATGTCATGAATACTCATGACACAAGTAGTTCTCTGTGTCCACTGCCTCAGATACTACCAGAGGAAAAAAATGTAGTGGAGGAAATATTATCTGCTATGAATATACATGGACTTTATCCTTCTCCTAATTCCTGAAACAATACAGTATAACAGCTGTTTCCCTAGCATTTCAGCTGTACTGGATATTGTAAGTAACCAAGATGTGATTGAAAGCAGCAAATGGGAGGATGAGTAAATATTTATGGAAATGGTTTACCATCTTACTAGAGAGACTTAAATTTCAGTGGAGTTTGACTTCCATGATGGTCCTGGGTTCAACCCTCTGAGGACAGCAAGGAATGATGGCACACAATAGTGTCAGTCATTTCTCCCTTGTTGCTGAGACAAAAGACCCAACTCCTAAAGTTAGAAGGGAAGGAATTTATTTGGCTCACAGTTCCCACACGTTTCAGCCCACAATTGGCCAGCTTGGAGGCTGGGACAGCAAACAAGCATCACAGAGCAGAAACAACATAGTGTCCACAAGCCAGCAAAGAGAATCAACAGCATCTCCCTGTCCATTTTTTTTCTTATTGAGACTACTCAGGCTGGGCAGTTCTCACACCCTTAGTCTGAGTGCCTTTGACCCTGACATTGCATCACACATTCTAGATCAAAGCTGCCACCACAAGAAGCTTTGTGGGGACATCTAGGATCAACCTATGATAACAATTAACCAACTTCTTACAGTAAGATCATTTAAAAATCTCAGAAATTGAATTACATTAAGACGATTTGCCTTGAGTGAGTTTTGTGTGAAATGTATTGGCAAATAAGTTTTCATGTACCCTAGGAGCCTGCCTATATTCCACTTGTCTCCACTGAACCGCTACTAAACCTGCCTTCAACTTCAGCCTGATTTTCTCTTTACCTCCCCTTTTTTTCACTGCATTTGTTTAAATCTTTCTTATAATTTGGTTGAAGAATCACCTCTCCTCAAAATCATCTTTAGGTTTTTCCACCCTCGATCCTTCTCTACCTCTCTACTCCCTTTACAGCTGCTTACTGCACAGAGCTTCTCATAGTCCTGAATTCAAATGTTTATTTACTCCTCTAGATTGGTTCATGCCTTATCGTGCTTGTAATCAGAGTATGCCATTCAGTAAGGAACTGAGAAATGTCACAGATAAAGGAAGAAGTTGTGTGTGTATGTGTGTGTGTGTGTGTGTGTGTGTGTGTGTGTGTGTTTGGATATAAATGACCTCTAAAAGAAACTTTTGGAATATGTTGGTGATCATACAAAAGCAAATGCATTTCTGTAGTCCCCAAACACAAAGAATAGTAAAATCCAATTTATATCTCTGTCTGTAGTTATTTGTTGATGAAAATTTAGTTCAGATGTCCTTCATATAATATCATTAGGCTGCACATGGTGGCACATGCTGGTAAGCCCAGAACTTCTGAAGCTGAGCCAGGAGGATTCCTGTGAGTTCAAGGCCAATCTGGGCTATGTAATGAGTCCAAGCCCAACCTGGACCACACAGTGAAACGTTGTCTCAAAAACCAAAATAAAACAAACACACACACACACACACAAAACAACAACAACAACAACAAAAATACCCAGACAACTTGCTCAACTATATCTAAACTTCAAATAGGGTTAGATCATCCCTAGCAAAATCATCCAATCACAACCTTGACATAAGGTCATTGTTCTACCACACACATTCTAAAAACATTGTTTTAATGAACTCAGTGGTACTGTGGTAGGTAAATGTCAACAATAATTTTTCATTGACCTCTACATGATAGAGTAAAACTTACTTTTACAACTTAACATTACAAGGGTTCTGAGTATAGCTTGATAAGTTAAAAAAAACTTTTTATTTGAACTTGAAGAAAAAGTAAATAATATAAACAAGAAACATATCTACTGTCGTGGTCTCATAGGTAGGCAGAAGCAGATGATTGCAACTGAAAAAAATTAATTTACTTAGTGTATCTCTAAGAATTAAAATATTTTAATGGAAGGAATTCCAGAATCTCAAAACTGAAATTGAGGAGATAAACCAAATATAAATGACTTCACCTAAATTTGATTCTTATGCTCTAACCAGAGTTGTATGCATTCCCCAAAAAACACTCTGCCTTCCTATGCTAAACTAAAATATGAAAATTCCTGAATGTGCCAATCTAGTTACACAATGGCAAATAGCTAAGATGGGATTCAAATCCAAGTCTTCAACTGCCTAGCTCCAATATTTTAATTTCTAGAGTAATCTATACAGAGTAAAAAAAATCATAATTGTGGCAAAAAGAAAACACATACTCTGTAAATTGTTCTAAGGCTGTTAACCTAGTATAAAGATTTGCTATTATAGTTAAATACCTACTAAATGATTGTAGCAGGTTTTCTGTGACAAAATAAACTTCACAACCTATGCAATAACATTAACCTGTCTTTGAAGACATGCCTTTTTTGAATATAAAACTTAGAGTGTTTACACTTAACAGAGTCAGGGATTTCTCCAAGAACAAAGAGAAAAAAATTCACCAAATCTTACAGCATTAATGGAAAAATCAAGAAAAGAAATCATAAACTGTGTGTCTATGTATCAGTGGTTAAAATAAAGATATAGTATCTGTTGAAAGAATTTGTGAATATTTTCTTATAGAAATTACAAGGTAGAAAAAGGGTAGCAATAGTTATTGACAGAACAAAGGTCATGAAAACTACAGGGGAAGGATATGGGTTGTAATTAAATAACCACATCAAAGATATAAACACTGTGAAGTTTAAAAGTTCCAATGGGGAACTCTGGTGTATATGTTTTTAAAGGTCCAAAGAAAAATTACTAGATCAGAAGTCCCTGTGATGTGAAAAATGAAAGATCTGTAACACTAAAAATTATACTAAACATCAAAGCTAATCATGTTTTGAGAATTAATGTAAATATGCATAGAAAAATGCTTTCTGAAAGGCTAGTAATTGAAGTTCTTAAATTACACATAAATACATGGGACAAAAGTAAAAATAGGTTCTTCAGCAGTACTTCTGTTCTCAGTAATAGACTGGATTAGATTTTTTAAAAATAAGGATTTCAAAAAGAAGCTGTGCATTATTCTTCAGAAAGGCAAAAAATATAAGGAAAGCTTGAAATTAAATGAGATCTTAGAACCAACTCATGGAGCTGAAAAGCACCTCTGAGTAGGTGCAGGGCTGGGAAGGCCGCAGCATCCCTCTCCTGCAGGTGAAAGGGGCATTTAGCACATAGCAGTGGAGCCTCAATAGAAAGAGAGGACTTTCAAATATCTTGTAGGTCCCCTTGTACAGTTTGGTGACAATCCTGGATTCAAAACCACACCCTTTATAACTGTGCATCTTTTTCTATTGATAGCCTTTCTGTACCTCATCAATCTACAGCTTTTCTGTTGTATCTATTCTAATTAGGTTCTTTGTCATTGAATTCTGTCCATGTGTTTGTCAGAGTGATTATTCTGAAAAGTTTTGAATGATTTTATATTGCCCTAAATGTTGATCCTACAGATCCATATAGTGCAAGCCCTTAGCCTGCATGGTAGTAGAGAAGCTGTTCACACACTCAGGGTGACTTACAGTGATCTTAAGAATGAACTTGTGGCTGTGGCATCCTGATACTGACTGAAATAAGTAACAATCTTACATCAAAGTTCTTCTTGACACCAAAGTTCATCTATATAGTCTTACAGTGTTTCCTTGAAGTTGTCCATCTGTTGGATCTGTGAAGTACTTTTTTTTGTTCTGAGATAGAGACATACTCATGTTTGTCGTCACTATGTAAGCACTATTGAATCCATCAACAGCCTGGCTACAATAAAGGAAGAGGGCCTTAGGGAATCCCAACAGCTAATCACAGAAAATGAGGCACAAGGGGGAAAAGGGTGTTAGGTATCAGAGAAACTCAGGGATGAAGTAGCAGAGGCTGGAGATCATCTCAGGGAAATGCTAAAGAAAAAGCATGCTGGATCTATTAAAAGGAAGCCATGTCTAACCCTGGGAGCTGTACTAGAGATGGAAGTTAGAGTGAATTAGACTTAGCAATGAGGAGAAGTATGTGTTAAATACATAGTAAAAAATAGAAAACAATTCCTTAAGATTGATATAGCAGAAAGAAAGCAAGAGTTCAAGGGCAATTGTCTGGAAATATTTTCGTTCCTATATAAACTTTATAAATATGTAGGTTTATCTATGTATGTTTACATCGTGGCTACTGCCAAAAATCTGGTGGAGGGGGAGGACTGAGAGGGAACAGTTGGGATGACATGGGAGGAGGATTAGTGCATAGTAAGAATTATGACAGCACTTCATCGCAGAACCAAAAAGGAGACTGCAGTGAATATTGACAGAATAGTTGTATAAAGCAGGACATTTTTCAGGTACCATTGTCTGCAGAGTGAAGTGGGAGGCAGATTGTGGGAGGCAAAGTAAGCAGAAACTGAAAATGGATTTAAGCTAAAGCAAAGATAGAAGAGCCGATGTGAGAAGAAGACAAGCCATCACAGTCAATTCTATCTCATATGGTTTGACTTCTCAGAAGGGGGTTCAGAGAAAGTGAACAGTTCATCAGTAAAATGTTGGAAAATATCAGTTTAAGTTCAGATCTAAAATACATGTCTTGTCAATGACAAAAGCATTTCTTGCCATCATGATTATCCCATTCAGTGAGTTTTATGATCTGAGAAGATACTCACACTGACTAAGCTCTACCCCTCAGTCTGCACACTAACTCCTCACACCTGATGTTTCCACCAGTCAGAAAGCCTGTAAGAGAAACTCACTTCCTCCATGTTTAGCATAGATGATGAAGACTTGTGAAAGAGGTAGGGAGTGATGTCCAAAGTCTCTTGAGTACTTTCCCCTCTGCATGGTACGATGTATAGGCCCCAAATACTCACTCACACTAAATCCAACAGCACAGGTACATTGAGTGACTTGCTCTCATTCTCTATGCGTTTTATGCCCACAGCCAGTTGAGACCTCTAGTGTCCAACATTCCACTGAAAAGGCAAACCATGTGGGAAGAAATTCATAGAAAAGACAAACAAGTTTCTCTTTTCTTTACTTATATTAAGGGCGGCTTGTGAATGATAAAAGATGAAGAGGATGATAAAAAAATGAGAAAGAAAATAAATACAAGGAAAAAGGTTTCTCTATGAAGTTTTCTTTCCCAAATAATACATCTAGTTTTTGTTCATAATGTTTTTTGTTCAAATGTTCTTCAAGAGATCATTTCTCGGGCCGGAGGGTTAGCTCAGTGGTTCCGGCACCTGCCTCGCAAGCATAAGGACCTGAGTTCGATCCCTGGTTACCACATACAATGCTGGGCGTGGTGGCTCACGCCTGTAATCCCAGCACTCGGGAGGCAGAGACGGGAGGATTGCTGAGTTCGCGGCGGCTTGCCTGGGCACCATAGTGAGCTCAGGGCCAGCCTGAACTACAAAGCGAGACCCTGTCTCCAAAAAGCAAAAAAAAAAAAAAAAAAAGAGAGATCATTTCTCTTCTCTTTGTAGTTTGTACAAATGAGACAAAAAACAAACAAAATAGCTAGTATATCAAATGACAGAAATGATTAACTTTTTTTTGAGACAGGGTCTTGCTTTGTAGTTCAGGCTGGTCCTGAGCTCACTATGTAGCCCAGGCAAGCCTCAAACACAGGAATCCTCCTGTCTCTGCCTCCTGAGTGCTGGAATTACAGGCATGAGCCACCATGTCCTGCCAGAAATGATTAACTTTATTCCAACTTAGTCCAGTTTCTTGGTCCAGACAATAACTTAGAGATACCTAATGGGCACTTCAATGTATAAACAAGGAATTCAAAATCATTTCAAAATGCATTTATATTTCTTCCTTTACTCAAATTATTTTACTTTTCCAGTCTTTAAATTAGTAGTTGAATTAAAAATAACTTCTGTTCTCAAGCTAAAAATCCTTAGAGGAAAATTTAATATTTATTTTAATGTAATTCTCCATTTTTTTCTCTTCTTTCCATAAGAGGCTAGGATTATCTCTCAACTGAATTATTTCAATGATTTTATTAGTAATCCCTGTGGCAAAGCCTGGCATCTTTAGGTTTTAATAAAATAGAAGTTTGTACTTTGCTCAAGTCATGTTTAGTTGCCTTGGTAGGCAGAAGGTGAGGACATGTTTTTAGTTTTATAAGTGCTTGCTCAGTCACCAAGTAGAGCAAAATCTCTTCAATTTTCAAAGTAATTTCAAAGGTTGTCTTGACTGACCTAAGGTGAACAGGTGGGAACAGAAGTAAAGTCAGGGACTGTATAAGAAGTTAGGAGTATGATCTGTAACCACTAACCTCATGAGCTAGATCAAAATCAGGAACAAGCCCAAACTATGTGCCATAAATAAACTCTTCATTGTAGCAAATTTACCCTCTGAAATGAAGATTTCAGAGGAGTTATAGAGTGGGGGAAATGAAGAGAGAGGAAGAGAGGGAAGTCATATCTCTAGAGTAGAAATTGAAGGTGTAAATGAGGACCAAAGAGTGTATTTGGTACTGTGAAATAGGAAGAAAATGTTCAAAAGGGAAGGGGAATGGGGGGGGAGGGGAAACAATACAAAGGAAAGAAAAAAATTGAAGAAAAAAACCAAATTAAAACAAAGTTTATGTGTATGGAGGTAGAGGGGCTGGAGAAAGGGCAGGGAAGTGGGAAAATAAGAATAAAAATATGTCATGTACAGTTACAAATTTTCAGTGAGGAATGTTATAATGTTCTAGAATGTATCATTAAATGTAATTAAAAGAAAAAGTTGGGAAAATAGGCTTTAACTGGGTATCTACTTTCTCATACAAATTCTATGGAGATCTGTTCATAACATGAAGGCTTGGGGAATAGTAATTTCCAAACTCTGTTATTTCTTGTTAGTTACTTTTTGATTGTGACCATTCACTGTTTAACACTCTCTACAGCTAGGCACTGTAGTATATGCCTACAACCTAGCCCTTGGGAGGTTGAGGCAGGAGGATCATTTTAAGTTTGAGAAGTCTGAGGTCAGCTTGGACTACATAGTGAGTTCAAGGCCAATTTAACCTGCACAGTAAAACCCCGTCCAAAAAAAAAAAAAAAAAGCTTCTATGGCTCCCATATCCCTCTCCCCCAAAATACTTGCTCCTCCTATACACATAATGTGCTACAACTTGAAAATTTAGAAGAGATAGTGATGCTATCAACTAACTACAGTGGTAAAAAAAGGTAGTAGAACTAATAATTATGTTAGGACTATTCTTGGCAAACCATGTTTTATACTTCTTAAAAGGGCAGAAAGATTGCAAGTACAAGGCCCACCTGAGTAATAGAAAAAATCCTGTCTTAAAATAACACCAAAGGCCTGGAGATGTAGTAAAGGGTCCCTGGGGTTAATCCCAGTACTACACACACAACAGGGCTTTAAATTTAGGATCTGCTTAGCTCTATGAATATCAAACCTGAAACACACCTAGTTTTGTCAGCTCACCATGACACTCATAGACACAGGAGAGAAGCAGCCTGTGGGAGGAGAGGTTTAACATGGGTCCCATTCAGACCATTTAGTCTTCTGTCAGTTGGTCTCACAGCCTTTAGGCCTGTGGAGGACATAGTGGATTAAAGTCCTCACCTCAGGTCCAGGAACTGAGAGAGAAAGGACCCAGATGGGCTGCAGTCCCAGGAACCCCTTCATGGCCACATTTCTAATAAGCAGCCTCCTTCTGGGCCCCACCTCTCTGACTCCCACCACCTCCCAAAGAAACACAAAACTGCCCTGAGGCTGCAGGCCCATGAGCCTGCTGTATAGCATGCTTCAGTTCTCAATATATAAACTCATTCTTCCTTTGAGTTTTTTGGTACTTCCTTTCCTCGAATAAAACCAATCCCTGACCAGTTTTGGGATGCACAGATGTTGCTTGTTTGAGAAAATCTGTATTTTCTCCTGAAAGCTCTCCTCTTCAGTGTGCTGATTGCACAGTGTTGCCATCAATACCATCCCTAAAGACATGCCAGTCCTCACCTCCTTTGGACTAGTAGAACAGGGTATGACAAGAATCGTTTTGTCTCCAGCTCTTAGAAAAGAAGACAGCTATAAACATGCATTCATGAGTGTTTGCTGGGTATATAGTAAATCTATTTTATCATGCCACATCTATTTCCACAATAGCTATTTAGTTTCTTTATCCTATGTGATAAGATAAGAATTGCACATACTTTTAGGATGTGGTAAGAATTAAGACATGAAATAAATATATTAAAATTTAGTGTGTCATACCAGACAAAAAAGATAGGCTCAATAAATTTTAACAAATAAATATTTTCAAATTTAGATCAAATATATAATGAAAAATATATTACTTTGGTATCTAATGCAACTAGTCATGTAATTCCAAATCTATTTTTTTGCCATTATCTGTTACTAAATTTCTAAGAATCTAAAATACCTTAATACACATCGGTTTGAATCATTTCATTTATCATGAAAGGAATTAAAAACTATATAAATGATGAACAACACTGAAGGTCCAGTGGGCACTAAAGATTTAAGGGAGTGCAATCATTTCCTATTTATTCAATGCTTTATGTCCAAAAACATCAGTAATTTAGATAAAACCATCAGCTTAACATATTCTAGATGCAGAAAGGCTTTAAATGAAGTCTGCTTGAGTTATATTCAGTTATATTGACGTTTCACTAATATGTGTTGCAATGAACATAAAAAACATCTTCTCCAAACTTAAAATTTTCCCCATGTTTTTAACAGACACTAATTTAATTATCTCTAATTTAAAGTTGTGGTTTTAGGACTGCTGCTCATGACTGCACATTGATTTTACTTGCATTAAGGAAATTCGATTACCTTGAATCATTTATATGTATTTGTAAATCACAAGGAGTGCTTTTTTGATGTTCAAGACTAATTATTTCCATGAATGCAAATGTCAGCAATATGAAAAGCTGGTTACAGAATGGAAAAAACAAACAAGACAAGCCAGAAAATGGGGTAGAACTGCCTGGCCGATGCATCTTGTCCTTTATTATCTGGTGCGATTTCAAATTGTGTACTGATGCAGATGGTAACATAGAGTTTAAGCTTTATGTGCTTGGTAATATAACTTTGCTTCATTTTACTTCATACTGTTGTATCAGAACCGTCACGTACAGCCTAAAGGAAATGAGAGGCAACATGTAGTTTCCTGAAGTCTTCATCAGCTCAGTCTAGCAAAGCTAGAAAGCAATTGCACATAATTTTTGTCTTTGAGTTAGAGGAGAATATCAGCAGCAACATCTAAATTGTTACTTGGTGAGGGATACCTTTAAGAATAGATTTGCAATGAATAATCTCATGTGTATAGTACAGACTCCAAAGTGTTGTTGGATTAAATACATGTAAAGCTTAAGGCAATGTTAGGCTCTTAATTTCACTCCTGAGGGTGTAATTGTTTTTTTCTTTATCAGTGGAAAACAAGAATTGTTGATGTTGCTCACTGTTGTACTCCATGAAATCGAACCTGAAATGTTTTTTTTTTCCTTCAAAGTCTCATCATGTTATTCTACCTCAAAAAAAAAAAGATACCTAAGAAAGAAATATTTTGTCAATTACTATAACTATAAAAATCAAGGAAAGTTTTCAAAATCTTAAAAAAGTATCTCTTAATGGTTTCCCTTCTTAAAAAAAAATACTTCTTGAGAGTAAGGCTTGGTGTTTGTGAAAATCTCTATTAATACAGTTGTTATTAAACTAGACACAGATGAACTTAAAATCTTGGACTTACACTATTTATTTTAATGTTTCCCAAATTGCCACTGCAGCTAGAATACAAAGTGTTAAGAAATTTTCAAACTAGCTGAGACAGTAAAATCATGCACAAGACATGGCAGATACGGTGAAAAGGGATCGTGGCATTCATTGTTTTCATTGTACTGTCAATTATCACAAAGCAGCAGTATAAAGGCACATTTCAGACTTGTTCTCCCACTGCCAGTCCATCCTGCAGAAGCAAAGGGCGTGACCAGTTCTCATTTGGGGCCAGTCCAATCCAGGATAGAAACACTACTAAGAAACTGGTCAAGGAAAAAAACTGCAAAACCATACTTGCTTGGTGGCAGCTTAACTGCTTTCCTAACTGTCTTCTGAACTGTGGAAAGGTTGGTGGTTGTCCTGTGCAGATACCTCAGTGTGCTTTGAACCATCAGGTGGAAACTGAAAAATGCCACTCATATAAATCGAAATAGCTTAGTTAATTCCAGATTCCAACCTTCTTATGCTTGCATTTACTCACAGCATCATTGCAAAAATACAAAAGTTTAATGTCTTATCTGATCCTGTATGGACTTTGCTGAAGCATATTAATTTGAATGACAATGTGACATTAAACAAAGTAGTACAGAACAGTAAAATAAGTGTTAAATGCCTTTCAGTTACACTTAAACTGAATAAGTAATGAGATAAAGGGACAGAAAATATATCGACATATTTATTACTATGTAACATTTTGAATAATATATTACAATGAATCTTGAAATGCTGTTGAAATGTAATATATTGTACATCTAAATATGTTTGTACAGACAAGAAACAGACATTGATATCGCTATCTATAGATGGATATGCTTCATAGACATGTAGGTAAGAGGTACAAAGATTTAAATATGGGCCAGAGATTTAGCTCAGAGGTTCCGGCGCCTGCCTCTCAAGAGCAAGGTCCTGAGTTCGATCCCACATACAACAATGCTGGGCGTGGTGACTCTATGCCCACCAGCAACCAACCAGCAATCAGCACCACTTTCCACAGTGCCAGGCGTAGTGGCGCACGCCTGTAATCCCAGCACTCGGGAGGCCGAGGTCTAGGCTTGTCTGGGCTACATAGTGAGCTCAGGGCCAGCCTGAACTGCAAAATGAGACCCTGTCTCTAAATAGATGATGATGATAGATAATGATAGATAGATAGATAGATGATAGATAGATAGATGATAGATAGATAGATAGATAGATAGATAGATAGATAGATAGATAGATAGATGATAGATAGATAGATAGATAGATAGATAGATAGATAGATAGATAGATAGATAGATAGATAGATAGAGATTTAAATATAGCTTTACGTAGGGAATTTCAAAAGTAGTTATCAAAGCAGTTCAATTTCGAAACCACTGTGGTCCGTGATCACCATCTAGTGGCCAAATCCCTGAATTGCAAATACCGTGCTCAATCCAGTGGAACCTGAGGGTTTATTTGGCAAATTCAACCCATTTTCTTGATTTAATAAATTACTATATAACATCATCAACTACACACCAAGGCATTATCAAGATTTTTTGTGAAGAACTGATTGTTTCTGCATGATACTAATTGAACAGAAACTGTTTTGATTGCAAAATCAAAATTAACTTGATCAAAAAAGTGTTTGTGTAAAATTACAAAGAGAGAGAGATTAATTTCTAATGATCAGGCTTCACCTTTCAAGGTGGCACTCGGAAAAGTACATTCTTCTCCTTGGACAAACCGTTTGAAATCCACTCACTCACAAAAAGATGGTTACACTTTTTCAGCTGTTGGCACAATGATCCGATGAACGAGACATTCTAAATTGTGTGGGTATAGAGAGATGATAGAAGAGCACAGAACAGCAAGGAGAACATGATGAGGAAAAGACAAATACACTTCTCTTTGGGTGGCAGAACATGCACAGTGACGTATCCCCTGACAATGATGCCCCCAGCAGAGTCCATTAAGTCGTTGTGTATAGTTTTTGTCATAACATCATTAGTAATTTGCACTGTCAATGCTGATACCAGTAAGACAACGTCCTGCATATCGAGTGGCAGCTGATACAAAGGAAGCAAAGCAGCCTTGCAATAGACAGTGAAAGAGGTTGGAGACTATGTTCTTGGTAAAGCTTACTCACCGAATTAAATATTAAGTGGCCTGAATGGTAAGAAAAAGCAATTGCCATGAGCAAAAGGAGTGCACATTTCAAGCAGAAAGAAGAGCGGATGCCCCAGGTGTGGTGGCTCATGCCAGTAATCCCAGCACTCAGGAGGCAGAGGCAGGAGTATTGCTAAATTCGAGGCTTGCCTGAGCTGTATAGTGAGCTCAGGGCTAGCCTGAACTACAAAGCAAGACCCTGTCTCAAAATAAAAAAAGAAAAAAAGAAAGAAAAAAAAAGCAGATGCAAAGTGGCTAAGGTGGGAGAAGTTTCATGTCACGTGAATTGGAATAGATGAAACATATTTTTATCAGTGGTGGAATCTTAGGTCAGGAAGATCTGTTTAGCCATATGGTAGATATCCTAATCTTTGGTGGGGGATTTTACCCTCAGTGAAAAGTACATGATACCAGTAATGTTTTGCAAAGCCTACTTTGAATCTTCATGGAGAAAAGATTATAAAAGAACAAGAGAAAATGCTGGAAAGAAAGGCAACTTGGAAACAGCCTAGATGTCTATCAACTGGAGACTGGATAAAGAAGATGTGTTTTTTTTAATAAAAGAGTATTACTCTGCCATAAAGAATGAAAACTTTGAGTCATTTGTGTGCAAATGGACACACCTTGAGGACACCCTAATAAGTGAAATATATAGGTCACAGATGTGTAAGTACCATATCTTATATCTGGTATGAGAACCTGTAGATGTGAGTTCTAGAATGTATGATAAATTTTGTGAAATAGGGAATATTCAAAAGGAATGTGGTAGGGGAATGTAATGAGGGAAAGAATATGATTTGGAAAGAAAAAGAAAGCACATGTATATAGGGGGTGGGAGGTTGTGGGATGGCTAGGGACATGGGTAAAAGTGAGAATTAACTCTTTTCATAAACTGGTACCAATTTCCGATGTTGAGTGTGATTGTGAGCTGTATATAAAATGTACCAATAAAAAATTACTTTTTTTTAAAAGAAGGCAACTTACTGGAATGATCAACAAAAAGATGAGGAAATTGTAGACTGATGAACTTGAGCTCAGAGACAGCAGGTAATTTTTCCAGGATTCTGTATATTTAAATAACATATTCAACAGCTTTTGTTGAAGAACTGAAAACATTTGTTATCTCTTTCCTGAATGAGGACTTGGTCAGACTCAGTGAAGCACAACTTTCTGAGAAATCCTCCGCAGGTGCCTGGCATACTAAATCCTGACTCTATCTTGTACCAGCTTCTTGACCCTTCACAACGACTTCACTGGCCAGTACTTCACCTCCTGAACTTTGAAGAATAATTATACCATCTCCCTAATAGTGTTCTCAAGGACTAAATAGATTAATCAGCATAAGCCCTCCATAGCAGGGCCACACTCATAGTAAGTGCACTATACAAATCATTTCTTAGGATATTTCTAAGCTAACAGTGTTTTAATTAAAATGCATTCTCTCTGAATATATCTTAATGTGAATTTTCCCTGTGTTGCATGCTTGTTAACTATTGCTCCAACCTTTAAAAGTCCAATCACTCTAAATGGAAGACAGTAAGGGAATCTATATTAACAGAAAACTATAATTAGTTGAATTTGTGAGAGTTTAGTTCTTTGGGAAATCTTCACTGATTCATTTAGAGATCACATGATAAGCTAGACAGTGCTACACAATAGAACCCATGACTTAGACATGTGGATTGTAAGTTGCGTGCAAGTCTCTGATCCTAAATTATGCTGCCTACTTTAAAAAATATGCCTATGTCCTTTTATAATTAATTTTCCCTTTTTATAAT
>PVIC010021993.1:0-28069 GCA_004025085.1 Thryonomys swinderianus
CCACAGAGTCTGCTCCACAACAGAAATAGACAAGCCCATGAGTGTGTGCCACGAGATAGATCCAGCCTCTCTACACACCCAGACATGCTTATCACTGCTAAGTTCATTAGGTGATTTTGTACAAAGCAAAGAATGTGGGCTTCAGAAGGTTTTCAGAGGTTACATGAGAGGCTGAAGAATAATAGTGAGGCCCAGTTAAAGCCTGAAACCAGCCCTAGATTCTAGTCCCAGCTACATACATTAGTGGCTATGGGACTGCGCCTCCTCCTCCCTTCTTCTGCTAGCTATAAAATGGCTCTAGCTCCACAGCTCCTGCCCTGGCCGCTGGCTCCTCACTGTTATAAGCACAATGGAGAAACCATCAGCACTACACTAGGATGCACACTCCTCTTCTACTAAGACATAGTGTCGCAGCGTAAACCTTGGTTTCTTCATGGGGATTATGATTAAATCAGACAATATTTATGAAATGCTTCAGTGAGAACTATGCTTGGGAGATGGTAAACTCTTGAAAGAAAAAAAGTGACGCAAAGTGTAAGAAAATGTCGGAGCAAATTGTGCCAGGTGCAGCTGGAGATGGAAACCTCTCTATGCCGGACAGGAAGCCAGCCTGGAGGCAGCCTGCACTATCACCCACTGGCCGAGCTTCCTTCCTCTTCTCTGGCTGGAGGCTCCATCTGTAGAAGAAGGGAGCTGTAGTCCAAAGTAGAACAGCAGACTCTCAAGGCCTGTGGTCTCTTCGCACCATGTAGTGGTGCATTGTACAAATTCACCAAGACGTAAGGAAGGTAAGAAACCCTCTAGCCACAACGCTAACTCCCATCAAGCTCTTAGTCTTACTCTGTTCCTGGGATGATTTTCACTCACGTTAGTGATGGGGTTGGCTCCTCTGCCCATCGGCACTAGGCAGCTGCTGCCATGCCTCTGGTTATAAGCACTATTCTATCCTGTAACCCTCCCTTCTGATCTCCACAAGAAGAAGCCTGACTATTTCAGACAGCACCAGTCAGGGCACAGTGCTCCTGAGAAACAGCCTATTCATATCACGGGGCTCTTGCTGGGGCACAGCTCTGAGCCAGACCCTTGTTTGGTGATGTACCACATATAGCCAGGATGCCGAGGACAGTCAACACTGAGCATGCCAGCCATGTGCCAAGGATCTCCTAGAAGGCCTCATAATGGAGCTGAGGAAAGAGCCCAAGTACTCAGAGACAGAGGTCCCATGAGTCTGCGGTGCAATGGCTGCCATAGGATCACCACTGGTAGGTGATGGTGGCAGTAGAGGGTGAATCTCTGCACCTTAGGGTTTAGCCCAGCTCCACCATTCACCAGCTGTGTCAACATGGGTAAGGCATTCAGCTCTTCTGAAGTTGATTTTCCCAGTCTTTCAGTAGGGATGACTCTAACAGCGATGTCTTACAAAGGGGCCCTGTGAGAGTTAAATGAAATACCAACCATAAAGCCTTTAGCACAGATCCTGGCATAGATCAGAAGATAATATTTAGTTTAAAGAAACCTACAGAGAGTATCTCTTCTCAGAAAATGTCCTCAGAGAAGAACAGAACAATATTGCAAGAGGAAATCTCTCTTCTGGGGAAATATGAGCTATTATTGTTATTCTCCCAAGAATATAAAATAACTGTGGGCTAAAGGTAGCACATGACGGTCACAGGAAGAGAGAGAACGCTGGACCAGGGCAACCCTGGGTGCGGTCCCCGCTCCACCACTTTGGTCATGACCACTTCCTGTACATGTCTTTCCTCTTCCAAGTGCTACCACAGTGGGCTGGCTACTGACCTGAGAGAAGGCCCAACTCAAAGGCTGGGGAATCTTGGATGGACCAAGAATGGCAAAAGAAAGAGAAACCAACCAGGATTCAAGAAGAGATTTGTTTATTTGTTTGCTTTTGCTTTTTGAGGTGAATTTCCCCCAAGCAGGAACTTCTGGCTGAAATAACACTCAGACCTGCTGAGACAAGAGGGTTCAGTCAGGAGCCAAGAAATGGTGCTCAGTGATGTGGAAGAGGCCGTCAGCTGGAAACAGGACACAGCCAGTCTGGGTGATCTGACTGAAAAGGCAGACTCGCCCGACTCAGGGGTTACCATTTTGACGAGAAGTGTCTTCCCCAGATGGTTTCAGGACACAGTCGCTGTTGCTTTCATGGGTAGCTATACAAGTATGGCTTCCTGATATCTCTACTCCTACCCCTGGCCACCTCAGGGTTGTCTTTATCTCTGCTAATGGTCACTTCTTCATTCTGTGCAGATGGAAGCTGCCTGCAATTTCCTGTTAGCTTGCTCCCTGGAGGAGTCACTTTCCCCCAGCAGAGTCCATTTCCCCCATTCATTGGCCAGTTCCCAGTTTTTAAAACACAGCCACATTCTAAAGAAATATTTGTAGACAAAAGGACAGCACAAGAAGAGAAGAAGGAAAAGAAGTCTTACAATGTAATTTTCATTTTTCCTGGTTAACAAAACCTGAAGTTAAAGACTTAACCCCTAAATTGATACCTTGGCCTACCTTTCAAATGGTAGGCCCCTTGAGGAAAGGAACCAGGGGGCAGGCATCTCCCTGTTCCTGCAATGTCCACCTGGGTGGCACTCTGTGCAGGGGCAGCAGAGACTCTACCCGCAGAACCAGCTAGGCCGGGGGCCCATTCATGTCTGCAGCAGCCTGGCTCACCAAGCGTCTCCCCTGACATGGAGGCTCCACACCAGCCTGGGAGGGGGCTTTGTCATTCAGGAACTGTCCTCAAATATCCCTTCTTCCCCATCTAGGAGGCCTGTAACTTTCAGGAACTATTGATTGCCCAAGGACTATACACAAAAGAGCAAAAACAAAGAGCAATTTATGAGAAGGGATAGAGTTTCAGAGTGAAATAAACCTAAATGTCACTCAGGATTTTAATGCTCTGAGGACTATTTAGGAGTTGGCCAATTGCGGGTCTCAGGAAGGGGTCTTCAGAGCTGAGAAAATTGTCTCCTATTTCTCAGTCTCTGTTGACAAGAACTTCCCAGCGGGGTTCATGTCTAGCACTGGAGATCTTGAGGAGAGCCCTAGCTGATGGCTGAGACTCTGCTCCGTGGAGTCAGAAGGGAGATAAGACACACCACCTTCCATCCATCTAAACAAGGTGTCTTTAATGAGGCCATCATGAATGAGCACCCCAGGGGTGGGGCCCTCATGGTGTGGGCATTTTACTGTCCAGCAGCTGGGCACAATGTGTCCCTTCTGCCTACAGAGCATGGCTTCTCCTTCCTTAGATAAAGAGATCCTGGCTTCATGAGCTGCTTTTCCTCCATCAGAAACCTCCAAAGCCTGTTGTGTGTTTCTGGCCTATTCTCTGCTTGTCTTTTAGGCCTCATCCTGAGCCTCTTTTTTTGTTGTTGGATAAACTATTTCCAGCCAAATATGGACCATCTTAAAGCGTTGGTAGCACACTCTCAACGTGCCTGGGCCACAGTCTGTTTCCCCACTGGTCTCCCAACACTCCCTCCCTCCCTCCTTCTCAGTCCTGCTACCTATTTGCCACACGCCCTGTATGGCCGGGGACAGCAGACACCATGAGAGGAAGCTGCCGAGAAAAGCCCTGCATGGTTGGCCTGGATGAGAAGGCGGGGCTCTCCCAGTATGCGACTCTGGGGCTTTCTACAAAGGGATGTTTGTCTGCTGAGCAGCACTGGTTTCCTTACTTACAAAATGGAACTGAGCCCCGACCAGCCATCCCAGAGGACATTTGGAAGAACCAGATGGAAAACCAGATTCTGAGGGGGAGCTTTGACTGGCTACTTCACGCTTGGCCCCAAGATTCCCTGCAAGGTGCTTCCTCCCCCTGCCATCCCTGTGGGCTCTCCACCTCACAGCAGCCTGGAGCGTGGGTTCTGAGGTGGCCTGCGGAGTGTTTCTCATTGACTCTGATACTTGCCCACTGTATGAGCTTGGACACATTAATTCTTCTCTTCAATTCTCATTGGAAAGTGGGGATGAACAGAAGCCACCTCCAGGGCTGTGGAGACAATGCTGGAGGAGCCCCTGGCACAGCACCTAAGGGTTAGGGTCCTGCTGCCACTGCTGTCACTGTGGAGACACACAGCCTGCTCTGAGGGTCCTCAGGTGTGAGCACAGGCCCTTCTCAAGAGCCTTTCGAGGGGCTCACAAACCCAAAACCATTATCAGAATAAAAGCACTTTGCCTTTTCCCTGTGGTCACATCTATGCTATGGGTGTAGAAAAAACAGCACCTCAGCACTGTCAAGCCATTGCAGTGCCCCCTGCTACCCCCCTCAATATGGGGGGGGCAGTTCCAACTAACAACGTCTTTTATTAAGCAATGAATATTAGTACTTTGTTAAACCTTGGCCTGGTTTTACTTGAAAGGATACCTCACTGACAGGCAGCGACAGTCACTCAAATGTGGGCAGGCACTTTCTCTGAAAGGAACAGAGTGGCCTGGACACTTCCAGGAAAATCACTACCAAGGCTGATCACCAAGAGAAAAACTCAAGCCTTCAGAAGAATTTTGGAAAACTTATACTTAACCACGATGAGCTTGTCAGCTTCTCAAGTCTTAAAGACTTTTAAAATAAAATTGATAGAAGTATTCATGAATGTGATTTTTTTATATTATAGAATAAAGTGCATCACCATTGGGAAGAGCTGCATGACTCAGTGAACTAATATTTTCACAATGACTAATTCATGATGGGACAAAATCATCCAGGGATAAACGACTCATTCAAGGTGCACATCAGACCGATGGATTATATATAATAAACTATGAAAAGGTCATGGGTTTGGTTCCAGGCTCCACAGCACAATGAGTATTTCCGAAATTACCACTTGTCAAGTTTCCATAGAATATCAAAGAAAAACGCCTACAAATATCTGGAGAAAGTCATTAAAATATTCACCTTTTATTCACTTATGCCTGAATGAGGGAAGATTTTGCATATTTCAAAAAACTCCCTGCACTAACAGATTGAATGCAGAATCACACATAATAATCAACTTGTCTTCTATTAAGCCAGATGTTAAAGATATACCTCAGAAATGTTTTAAAAATCGCTATTTTTCAGTATTATGTTTTGGTTTGGGAAATTTCTCCTAAGAAGAAGCTAGCTATATTAGTATATCATGGTTTTATTTCTGTCATTTTGAAAATGGATTTACAATTTAAAATTTTCATGTTGACTTTGTAGGTGGTTTACTGAGTATAATTGAGATAAAATAAACTTATTCAGTGTCCTAAACATTTTTAAGAGGGTAAAGCAATGTAAGACTAAAACATTAAAACCTCTCTTGTGAAGGTTTGAGGAAACAGAGCGAGAGCATAGCTAGAGGGCCCACATATGGCACAGGAAGGGGCAGCGCTGTTGTACATTCTGCTCATCAGCCCATGCCAGGAGCACCCTGGCACACCCTGCCAGACTGGCAGCAGCACTTCGTGCCAGGGATAATAACAGTGGAATGCTACCCCAAAATTGGTAACTGTGTTATCGAGCTGTATGAGAACTATGGCCCAGAAGAACGACAGAAGTAAGCCAAACTGACCCTGGAGAAAAATAAAAATGAAACTTATGAAATCATAATAGTTACTTCAGATAAAATTTTTACCAAAGAGATTTATAAATATAGTCCCAAATAAATATTTTGTTACTATAAGATTTTTTTCTTCTTTCTCTGCATTCCCTACTTTTCTTAGCCTGAAGTTTGTCTGTTTTTGTCCTTTCTTTTTTTTTTTTTTTTGAGATAGGGTCTCACTTTGTAGTTCAGGCTGGCTCTGAGCTCACTATGTAGCCCAGGGAAGCCTCGAACTCAGCAATCCTACTGTCTCTGCCTCCCGAGTGCTGGGATTACAGGCATGAGCCACCACGCCCGGCACTGTGGTATGTGGTATTGATTGCTGGTGGGCGTGAGTTTCCACGCCCAGCATTGTATGTGGTTACTGGGGATCGAACCCAGGACCTTGCGCTTGCGAGGCAGGCGCCGGAACCACTGAGCTAACCCTCCGGCCCTGTTTTTGTCCTTTCTTATTGCCTTGTTTTTTCCTGCTTTTTTCTTGCTTTTCTTTTCCTCTCCCTTCTTTCTCCATTCTTTTTCCCTTCCTTTCATTATTTTTCTTTGTTTTGTACCCACAGCCTATAACAAAGCATTTTTGTTATTTTTCAGAGTGTTTAATAACCCTTTACTTCCTTAAAAGGTGAGGGTGAGAAGGAGAAAGAGGAGAAGAGGAAGAGAAAAGACAAGGGAGTAGAAATGAGGGGATGAAAGAAAAAGATCATCCATTTCATCCCGCTCCAGAACCTGTTGCATTTAACAAGATGAAGGGGAGATTCTGGGGTGCTGGTTATAGGAACCAGGCTGTCCACTGCCTCCAGAAGGGGCAGGTGGGCAAGACTCAGCCCTGGGCATCTGGTATCAGTTGTCTCAGCAGCATCAGACACAAAGAAAACACCATGAAACAGTGGATATGAATGTTATATAAGCAAGGACAATCCTAGAACATTTCAAAGAAGACATATAGCAATAAGATTCCTCTTCTAGGGAAAAACTATAAGAAAATAACCTAAGAGCAAAAATGGAGCATCCAATTGTGAACCAGAATGTTTGTCACAAAGGGGCAAATAACAGAATTGACATACACTAGACATTCAGAGATAAATGTCAAATCACTAAGGTAATAGACTACCAAGTCATCAATTAAAAAATACAGAAAAAATGCATGGAGAAAGTAGAATAAAGATATGCTATGTGCAGAAATCTGATAACTTCAATGAATGTAAACATTACATGCCACAAACATAAACTAAGATTAAAAATATAAACAAGAATGAAAATAAGGAAAGGAGGGCCAGAGATTTAGCTCAGTGGTTCCAGCACCTACCTAGCAAGTGCAAGGCTCCTGGTTTGATCCCTGGCAACCACATACAATACTGGGTGTGATGACTCACACCCACCAGCAATCAGTACCACATACCACAGGGCCTGGCATGGTGCCTCATGCCTATAATCCCAGCACTCAGGAGGCAGAGGCAGGATGCTTGCTGAGTTCAAGGTTTGCCTGAGCTACATAGTGATCTCAGGGCCAGCTTGAACTACAAAGCAAGACCCTGTCGCAAAAGAAAAAAAAAAGGAAAGGAAATTTAGAGGAAGAGGGAGAGGAGAAAGGGTATTGAAAAAAGAAAGAAATTGTATTATGCACATTTACCAACTCCCCAAGACAATTGTAAACTGTGCAAGCTACATATATATACTAATGAAATATAATCAAAACACCAAATCATTGTTAGTAATTTACTCACTGTTTACTGACCTGCTATCTATTGTAAAGCAAATAGTAGACATTCAGGAACAGGCATGGTTGGTTAATTCATCTCTCCCCTTACATACTCTAAAATCAAGTCCTGTGCTTTAAGCAACTAATTATACAAGCATTAGTTACACATCATTTCATTCCTACTACAATAAAGAAACATGAATTTATTGTACAAGCTATATGAAAATATGAAATAGTAAAGCAAATTTTGTTGAGTGATAAAGATATATAGTTTGTGGCTATTTTATATTCTTCAGATTTCCTAGGTAAGAATGCATTACTCCAAAACCATTTAAAATTTTTAAGATAAATAGTTCAGAAAGGTCCTAGGGCATATGTTTTTTGCCATTAATTTCTAACCCTCAGTCTTTCTTGCTTTCTTCTTCCCATCATTAAACACCAAGGGTACTTTCTGTCTCTAACACCCACCTCAAAAACCCAAGGTAGCTTTTGTCCTCTCTTCATATAGGGCTGGAAAGACAGACTGGGAGATGCCAGGTACACAATAGGGCACAAACTTGGCTGAGCTTCTGCAGCACTCACACCTTGATAATGGGACTGGATAGGTGAGCAGTGTGATGGGGACAGCATGCCAAGCTGCTCCACATGTGGTGTCTCATTTGTTCTTCATTATGAATTTGTAAAATAGACTGTAGTAGACCATTTTACAGATGAGAAAAATGAGGCTCACTGAGTTTCAACTAATGACTAGCAGTTAGAGAGGCGGAGTGCAGATCCCTGTGCCCTGATTGCAAAGGCCACATTGTGAACAAATCAGCAGGATGATGGTGGAGCAATGAGAGAAATCACCCAGGCCTGCCAGAGTGAGAACACAACTCAGGCGTCCTATCAGGAAGACTTTCCCCAAACAAGCAAATTTAACCTAAAGCCTAAAAAAAATGAGCTGTAGTTATTTGGGAAGAGGTTTCCAAATCAGGACCTGGGACCCATTCTGGGTCCTGGGAGATCAGCGAGACTGTCAGGAAGGTTGGAGGAAAGCAGAAGCAAGGCCAGAGAGTAACCAAGAAACTGATCACACAGGACTTTCAAAGCTCACCTAGAACACTTATGCTTCATCCTGGAAAACACTAGAAATCCCCAAACCACTTTAACTAGGAACGTTTTCCCTTTACAAAAGAAAATTCTGACAGAGTGTGGAAAATAATTTGAAAGGACAAAGACTGAAGGCCAGGAGGCTAATTAGAGGCTACTGCAGTTGATCAGCAGAAAGTTATGGAAGCCAAAACCCTCTAGAACCTAAAGGAGAAAGAAAGGATGTCTGGTCTCAGAGAGATTTTGGAAGTGAAACTGAAAGATAGAGACTTATTGACTGGTTAGTTGGTTTTAAATGAGACAATGAGAGAAAACAGAAAGGGGATCCCAGAAAAATTCTCAAAAATTGTGCCAGTGTAGAACCAGTCATTCCAACACAAAGGAAGTGGCTGTAATTTGTGCAGGGAGATAAATTCACTTTAGCACATATTGGATCTGAAGAGTTTATGTAACAAGCAGGCAGCAAAGGGTTGGAGTAGTCTGAAGCCCGGCAGGAGCAGCCAAGCTGACTCCAGCCCTCTGATGATCGAGTTTGGAAATGCATGCGCTCCCTTGGGAGAAGACAAGACAGCTCAGGATAAAACCTGGGGAACATCAGCAGGTGATGGCTGGGCAAAAGAGTAAGACCAAAAGAAAGTAAACAGACTGGGGGATGACCCACAGCCAGAGAAGTGGGAAGTCCAGTGCCTGCAGAGGAATTTATACTATGATACTATGTGAACCTGTGAACAGAAGGATTCCAGGAGGTAGAAGGGGTCAGCAGGCAAAGAGGTGTTGTTAAGTATCACAACACAGAAGTGCTGGTCACCTTTGGGAAGCTAGATCAGATGGTAAGGAAAGTGCAGAGGTCAGACAGCAGGGTATCTGGCCAACAAGCAACAAGGAAGTTGAGACGGCCACAGAGGCGGGGCTGGGAGGCAAGGAGAAGGGGGAGGGGCAGCAGGTAGTTAACTGGCTCCTTCCTGCCTTGTGCCTGTCAGTTTGAATAAAGAAGCCACACCAATCTCTTTACAGGCACGCACTAGGGCGGAGAAATGGTATTACTATTAATCAAGGACTACCGAGCTTGGAAATCACCTGATTTCTCTAAGGAAATGCCACCGACAGACTGTAGAGAAGCTCAAATTGATGTGGGTGTTGGGGAGGCTGTAATCTATCTTCCAATTCTGTAAAATAAGAAGTTACTGTTACTTTGACATGATATCAGCTGACTCATTATGTGCTGTTCATGGTTCTAAAGACTACGAAATAAATCATAATCCCCATTTACAGACGCAGACCCTGAGATGCAGAGACCTAAAGCAACTTGTCCACATGGGCATCAGGGTTCTTAGAGGTGTGGCACCCTGACTCGTCCCAGAAACACTGGACAGAATTGAAAGGCTCTGGGCAGAAAGGATGAAATAATTCTGATATAATCAGCACACTTCCATCCAAAACAATTCTGGCATGAAAGGGGAACAAACTGGCCTGTAGGTATTCCCACTTCCTCCCCCAGGGCTCGGGAGAAGACAATGCTATTCCCCTAGCCAAAAGCTCTAGGCCCTGCTGGCACCAGCCACAGAAATGTAGTCTTTGAAATTTCAGTTGCCTGAGGTTGAAGAAGAGAGGTCAACCAAAGGCCCCAGAGGGCTGCTGCAGAGTGGAAAGCAGCAGGTTCTCCTTGTGACTGGTCTTTCCAGCTTGTACCATTCACTGCAGGGATTCGCGCTCATGATCTCACTCACCAAGGAGCATCTGAGGTAGACAAGGTGAGTTAAGACCCCTGGGCGTTTGTACATCCTGTTCCCTCTGCTGGGAACATTCTTTCTTCTGTCCATTTGTTTAATCTTATTGCTTAGTCATTGGCTTGTCATTTTCTGTTTTGTTCCAGTAGATTAAAGGAAAGGAGGATAGAGTAGCAAATAAATATCTTTCTTTGATTCTAGACTAAATGAGATGATAATCTATGTCTCTCCTTGGAGGAGTAAACACCAATGTCATCCCTGTTTGGGTGCCTGGGCATACCAGAAATTCTAAAGGGTAAGCGAAAGCCAAGACACTTAGGACTTTATGAGCCTTAGAGGAGTCAGCTCCAGTCGTGGATAGAGTCGCTGTGATTGTTAAGGAATAAGATAGCTATGAGCGGAATTAGATCTTTCACATCTGTAGGAGAAGTTTGGGGAGTCAGGTTCTGGAATGGGTATTTGGGGGATCAGAAAAGGGTCATAGTAAAGCAAAGCACACAGCCACCAAAGTGGGATCACAGAGGGGAAGTTGCAAAGAGGAAGCCATTACCTCTGAGCAGCTACTGCCCCTGAGGCCGCGATGAGATGGGGCTGGAGCCCGGGCTGTCAAGAGGGAGATGTGAGCCAGACACCTCTGCACTCCTCATTTTGCCCCGTCAAGGGACCTTCAGAGTCACCCAGACGTTGTTTCATTGGTGCCTTCCAAACCTTACCCAAGTTCCTCTATTATCAGCTCTGGTCTGGGACTCAAAGAAAACGCTATGTGATTCCCAACTGGGTCAGCCTGACACAGCAAAATCCAGCAACACCTGTGAGAAGCAGAAACCAAATTAAATCAGGGGTGACTAACATGGGGAGGGATGGCCCAGTCCCAGTTGCCTCGGACTCCTCCATCCCACACACCCAGCTTCCGGTTACATCCCATAATACTGCCACCTTCTTCATCCTCTCTTCTCTCCCCCACAGCCTTACCCTCGTCCAGACTCTTCTGTTCTCTTTCCTCAGAGACTGCTCCACTCACCTGCTCCCTCTGGCTTAAGAATCCTTTGCACTTGATATTCCTTCTGCTTAGATGCTGTTCCCCACCTGTATACTTCGGTTCATAGTTTAAACATCTCTTCTTTCTGGAGGACTTTTTGGATCCATTCAGAAACCGCATCAGGTACATTATGGATGTACTTCTGTATTCTAGTGCTCAACACACTAGGTCCATCTTCCTTTCCAGTCCCACTCGTAGCACCTGGTACATAGAAGCTTGGTCGTTGTTAGGTGGTTGACAGAATGTGTGGCCGGACAAGTCACTCCATTCCCAGCTCGTCTCCTCTTGGATGTCTTCTATCATTTATACTGGAGAAGGTGACTGCCTCCAGTAGTTTGCCATTGCCAGTGGGAAAAGTGTAAGATTTTTATCTGTGCATTCAAGAACCATCTCAGGCTGTTGTCTCAAAACATCTCTGAATATTCTTCTACACCAATCATCTCCACTCTCACCAAACTTACTTATAGGTTGCTCCCCGAAGAAGAGTAATTATTTGTTGTAATTTCTAAATCACAACTTTTGTGTGTAGGTGTGTGGAGAATTGAGCACAGGGCCTGTCCTCACATACTGAGCCCCTGCTCTATGTGGAGCTACATCTTTAGACCCGAAGTACAACTTTTAGTTTATTGGGAATATATTATATGCTGGACATTACAGATTTTATCTTACTTCACCATCACAACTCTTTTTTTTTTTTTTTTTTTTGAGACAGGGTCTCACTTTGTAGTTCAAGCTGGCTCTGAGCTCTCTATGTAGCCCAGGCAAGCCTTGAACTCAGCAATCCACCCATCTCTGCCTCCCAAGTGCTGGGATTACAGGCGTGAGCCACCATGCCTGGCACTGTGGTATGTGGTACTGATTGTTGGTGGGCGTGAGTCTCTACACCCAGCATTGTATGTGGTTACTGGGGATCGAACTCAGGACCTTGCGCTTGCAAGGCAGGCACTGGAACCACTGAGCTAACCCTCTGGCCCATCACAACTCCTTTTAAGGATAAGAAAACCAGAGTTCAGAAAGTCACTTGCTCAAGTCACATGGTTATTAGGTGACAAGACCAGTCCTTTAACTGATGCATTGTCTGATTCCAAAGTCAAGGTTTTCCCCAGTGTGTCGTACCATCTGCTCCTGTCAGATCTTCTCAGCAACTACTGAATTAACTAATTCGTTGATTGATCTGACTGTACCCTAAACATTTTGTATACCTTATTTTGATTTGAAAAACAGCTCTATGAGGAAAGAACTATTATTTTTCCCAGACTACAAATTTTTAAAAGAGTGAGTCTAAGAGATTAAAGGACATAGTTCTTAGAGTTCAAACATAAAATTCAGCATCAAACCCCGGTTTGTCTGTCTCTAGGGCTGGAGCAGTCAGCCAGTCACTAAGGACACGGCTTTTAGAATCCCTACCTGCTGGGACTGGAACAGACCTGTCTTGTCTTAAAGCCTTCACTTGATTGGAAGAACCACTCCCATGGAAGCTAAACTAACCGACAGTCTGTACAGGTGGTATCCTGGGAATGTGCTTTTTATCATCTGTGTGAACCTTATAAAATGTATCTCTTTTCCTGCACAGAAATTGATTATAGGCCATGGCACGAGAGCTGTGCCTTGCTTATTGGACAGCAAGGAAGGCATCCTACCTACTCCATTTTTTCTTACACTGTACCCTCTGCCTATTAAAATTCAACTTTGCTCTGCTGGTCCTGGGAACATTTACTTCCTGTTTTCTAAGAAAATTAAGAATTATGAGTCAGGGAAACATTACACTTACCTTGCAGGAGCTTCAAAACAAATAATGATGTTACCGAGGAACAGAGCAGCCATTAGACAAAGTTCCATGAAAACAAACTCTCAAAACTTTCCATTCGTGCCAGCACTGGAGCCCAAGAGTCCTGAAAGCTGAATGCTTATCCTTTGTGGATTCTGGGGAAAATTGTCACCTTCCTGGAGAGACAGAATTTTAAGAAGAACTGATTTGCTGCAAGTGCTAGAGCCTCTAAATCTAGGCTCTGGTAACACTGTGCGAGATCTTGGCTCATGTCTTAAGAATAGTGCTTTCAGTTTCCTGCCCTGGCTTTGCTTTTGGTGCTTAACACCCATGTTGTGAGGAAGCCCACAGCCCATGGAAAGCTGTTCTGAGGCCCCTTGGACAAGTCTGAGGTCCCTGATTCAGCCCCAGCACTAATTGGTCAATGACTATTGCTGGATTCTTCATCCTCTTGTGATGGAGCCTCAGCCGACGTGATACAGAGCACAGCTAAGTCCTCCTGGCTCACCCTACTACATGGCGGATTGTCCATGTGAACAAATGGTTGCTATTATTTCCAAGACAATATAGTTTGAAGAAGTTTGGTATATACCCATAGATATCAGGAATCTAGGGAAAGATGAATTGAAGACTTTTGCTTCTAATTATAGTTTTCTGTTCTGTATTATGGAGAATGTCACAGTTACTTCATAGGGTTTCTCTGGGTACAGAATGTGATAATGAAATTAAGGCACTTCGCACCATGTTGGGTATTTACTAAACCCTCAAAAACTGGTGTGTGTTATTGCTGTTACTTTAGCCTTTAGAAAAGAAGATGAAAGAAACTATTTCAAGAGTCAAAGGATAATCATTTGGACTAAGCTGGCTACAGCAGTAATAGAGTGGATACATTAGCCCTCACTTAGAATTTAGAACTCATGGACAGTCATAATTCATGCACACAGAGACTGAGAGTGAAGTAAAGCCCAAAAATAACTTCAAGGTTCCTGGCTTTGGAACGGGGTCAACAACCATAGTTGTTGATCAGATTTGCTTTCCAGCGTCTTCATCAACTGGGTGACTTTTACTTCTGAGAAATCAAGTTGCTGTGTTCACAGCTGTGTAAGGTGGTCACTGCTCTCCCTCCTCTGGCTGGATACATTATCCAGGCTCATCTCCAAGGCAAGTGGGCCCAGGACTGGCACAGATCAGTCAGGGCCAACCAGACTCAGCTCTGGGCCTTCTTACTTCTTCAGTTTGGAAAAATGTCTCCATTTACTTTGAAACTGTTGCAGCCACAGTACATCTAAAGACTGAGCCAACACTGCGTGTGGAAAAGAGGAACCAGAAGTGAAGGTGCTGCCTGAGCTCTGGGTCCCTCTACAGCTGGGACACTTGAGAGACTGTCCAGTCAGGCAAAATAAGAATTTTGTTTTTCTCTTTTTTATTAACTTAAGTCACTTTGATTTGGGATTTATAAGTACCCAAACTAATGCATTAGCTAGTAAAAAGTGAAGAAATATCAGATATTATATTATAGCTGAGTAGATATTGGTGACTTTATAGAGCAATATTAGTCAAGAAGTTAGGGTTGAACATAATTAGAACAAAGGGATAATTGGAAGGGTGAGAAATAAAGATTTTTTTTAAAAAGTTATAAATTAGGTATTCCTCTCTTTGATGTCTTTCCAAGAGTTAAAAATAACATTAATATTGTAGTGATCCATGCGTACCCATGTTTATAGCAGCACAACCCATAATAGTTAAGTCCTGGAAGCAGCCTATTCATCAACAGATGAATAGATAAAAATATGTGATTTTCATACACACTGCAGGACTACTCTGTCATAATGAATACTCCTGAGTCATTGGTTGGAAAATGGATGCACTTTCAGAGCATGTTAAGTGAAATAAATGAGACACAAACTTAAATATCACCTAGATTCTCTTATATGAGAAACCCAAAATATAATCAGTTTTAAAAGATAGATCCCAGGAAATACAGTAACAGATCTTTTGCAAGTGGAAAGTAGATTGCGAGATGCAGGGAGAGAGAGAGGGGGCGTAAGATGTCTCATGTACATGCACCAACTTCTCAGGAGCAATGCGATCACTGTGCACTGAAAACATAAACTAATAAAAACAAAAATTGAAAAAGTGTAGTACTAATAGATATGATCAAAGTACATTAATGCATATATAGAAATATCACAGTGAAACTGATCAATATGGACAATTAATATGAAATAATAATTATAATTTTTAAAACTAGTGAAAAGTAAAAAAAAAAAATTGAGCTTTAGTTCACTGTAGTTCACCAAAATTAATTTCCTGGTTTTGATAAATATAGCATGATTTTGTAAGCCATAACACAAAAAATGAATGAAGGATATTACAACTTTTGTACTACCTTTACAACACTTTCATAAATCTACTATTATTGGGGCCGGAGATTTAGCTCAGTGGCTCCAGCGCCTGCTTTGCAAGTGCAAGGTCCCTGGTTCAATCCCGGTAACCACATACAATGACTTGATACTGGGCATGGTGACTCATGCCCACCAGCAATCAGTACCACACCCCACAATGCTAGGCGTGGTGGCTCACGCCTATAATCCCAGCACTCGGGAGGCAGAGCAGGAGGATTGCCGAGTTCGAGGCTTGCCTGGGCTACATAGTGAGCTCAGGGCTAGCCTGAACTACAAAGTGAGACCCTGTCTCAAAAAAAAATCTAGTATTATTACAAAATAAAAAGATTTTAATGTAAAAATAAAGCAGAGATGGCAAGCTTATCTTTTCAAAAAATATAATCACTTGATTAATCATCAGAAAAATATGTTACCTTATAATGCAGTGCTATCACACATCCACCAGAATGACTGAAATGAAACAAAAAATTAAAAGACAATTACAAGGATGTGGATCGAGTGAGCTCTGGTATAAGTTAGAGGGAATGTAAATCTTCTGCTTTGGAAAACTAACCCTAACCCTAAAAATGGGCTGACAGTACCAGTTCACTACTCAAGCTGCATAAACACATGTGTTGCCATGTGTTGATGTACTTAGATATGCTATGATCTAGCTGTGAGCTCACTGGGTGCACAGAGAAGTCCCAGAAGATATGGGCAGAAATGTCTGCAGAAGCTCTGTTTCTAGGATCTCAGACCGAAAACTTCTCAAATTCTCTTTAGCCATAGGGGGGGAAATTGTGCCATCCTCTCAGTGAAATACGACATACCAATGCAAAGTAATGACTGTAAAGCTCAAAACCAGACAAAACAAATCTATGGTGTTGTAGATCAGCATATTGATCAGCCTTGGGAAGGGTAATCTCAGAAAGGAATGAGAAAGGCGCTTTAAGGATGCTCCTAATTTTCTTTCTTAATCTGAATTCTGGCTACAGGGGTGTGATCACTTCATAAAAATTCACTTACAGCTTTGCACTTTTCTGTATATTTGTTAGAGTCTAAAATTCAAATGCCCAACATAAAGCAATAGAATGAATTTAGAAAGGCAGGCAGGGATCTGGCTACAGTAAAAGCGCTGGATTTCAGCAGGTGTTTCCAAGTCTTGGGCTGCTTTAAGTGGGAAGGACTACTTAGCCTGCAGCAGGTGATCATCAGTAACAGATGCCGGTTCTGTTCTGGGTGTTGAGGTGCTCGGTCCTGAGCCTTCCCGCCAAGCCAGTGGAGCTGTCGTCCTACATTAGGGAACTGTAGGGCTTCCCTTGGCCTTGGGGATCTGGTAGGTGATCATCTGCGCCAGGGTTCAAATCATCTTAGAGGCATTCATCCAGTGATTTTAAGAGAGTCTGGTGGGAAAAAAGATAGAGGCACTGGGATGTTCGGGCCTTTACTTTGAAAGCTCTCTTGGCAAGTCATGGTTTCTCTCAGGAGCAGGAGCTTTGTTTAGTCTCCTGTGGAATTAATAGACTACAGGATGCAAAGAAGGCTGTGTGCTTCCTAGATGGGACCTATATTCCAGTCTCTTTGTCTCTCCCACCATCATTTCAGTCTTCCTTCCACTCTCTCCTAGAATCTCAGGAGGCTCAGGTCTCCAACCTTCCCAGAGGAGTCACACACAAATCTGACCATGCCACTCTCCTGCCTGGAACCGTCCATGGATCTTCCATGTTGTGGTTGAAGTGTGAAGACACGTGTAGTGAGGGGCTTGATCCCGGTGCAGCTATGTTCAGAAGCAGAACCTAGAGGGGTGGGTCAGTTTTGGACACTCCCCTTGGTCTAATAGGCTGTTTGGAGATGGGGCTGGCAGGACAAGGTAGGTCTCTGGAGATGCGCCCTTCGGGGCTACATCTGGTCTCTCTCACTCTCACTCTCTCTCTCGCTCCTCTTCTCAGCTACCACGAAGGGAGCAACCATCCCCCAGCTGGTCCTTCCATCACGATGCTTCTCCTTTGACCCAGACCTCAAAGCAGAGCTGACCACGACTGAAACCTCTGAAATCATTAGCTGAAGTATTTCCTTCCCTACGGCAGATTTGTTAGTTATTTTGTCACAGTGAGAGAAACCTAATACATCCTATCTTGGATTGAGCCCAAACCTGATCCAGTTGGACCTCCTGCCCCGGCGGCCTCCCAGCCCCACCACACCGGCACGTCAGGCTTCCCCAGCTACAAGCAGGGAGAGTGTGGAGCTGAGTCAGACCTCTGCCTGTGGCCCAAACACCTTCCCCGATTTATCTATCTCTCAAATATCTACTTGTCTCTTAAAAGATATGTCCCTTCTGGGAAGCCTTCCCTGAGTGCCGCACTCTTTTCTCTCATTCCACTTTTGTACCTCTTCTCACCGTACACATTACATCATCTGTATGGATCCTCTGTGTGTATCTTCACTATTTAAAGCCCACATGCTCTAAGGCTTATGCATTGATATCCCCATGTCTTACAATGGCACTTGGTATGTGCAAGTTCACAGTTTTGATAAATAGTACCCTAGAAGTGTCAAGCTAGGTGTTGTCATTAGCTATATTTTTCAAGAGATCTTCTCTTCATCATTATTATGTACACATGAGTTAGCCAAATGAAATGATAAATAAGTAAATAGCTACATAATGTGAGGGGTGTGTAACATTGTTAGATCCATAAAGTACACGATGAAAACTGCCGAGACCCTGAGGGAAAGAACATGTGGGGCTGCGTGACCCAGCACTCTGCCTCTGAGCTGCAGGCTAACATTTCTCGGGCTGGGTTTCGGGCCTGAGCTCCACTCCCATCTTCCATGTTTCCTTTACCTCCCTCCCGATTTCCAAGAGCAGCACTCCTCGATGCCCATACAGAGTGCTGCTTTATGCCACCTGCTATGCTAACCGTCTCTGTACGTGATTTCCTCTAACACAACAGCTCTGCGAGATGGGCTTTCTTTTCCTTGATCTACAAACGAGGAAACTAGAGTGAAAAGTGCCCAAGTTCCCCGTGTCCCACGGGGTGCAGTCAGGACTCAGTCTCGTCCTGTGTGAGAGGTCCTTGGACAAGTCAGGAAGTTGAAGGGTGGCTCCAGGTGGGGTCAAACAAAGACTCGGTCGTTTATTAGGAGAACTGCGCAGACAACAGACTCACTGTTTCACGTGTAGTTCGAATCTGTCCTGGGGCTCCTGGCAAGACACAATGGAACAGGTTGCATGAGAGGGTGCCTTTCTGAAGGAGGTGGAGTGCCTCATACACCATCAGGAAACGCTCTGGTGAACAGCACTATTTTTCACCCTCACTGCCGCTGCCAGGTCTCTCATCATGGAAAATGCCCACCATCCTTAGGCCGTAAGTACCTCAGGATTTGAAGTGCACGTGAAATGAAAAGTGTGGTGAACCAGTGTGTCTCGCCTTTGGATGGCCTGGCCTCACCAGGCCGCTTATTCAAAGTCAGCCACTGAAAGAAGGCAGAGAGGGTAAAAGACTTTCCAAGCCAGGCAGTAAACAGACACCAGCGCAGCCAAACGTGGCTCTACCACCGCTTATCCCAGATGCAGTGATGGTCCTGGGTGTTGCTTCTCATGACACTACACACCCTCCGTGCCACAAGACTGCTCTGTGGATCCTGGGCCTCAGGAAAACACTCTGCTGGATTCGCCCTCCTGCCTGATACCTGAGTGTCTTGCATAGTGCTGAGAAGACTTCTCACCTCCCAGCTGCCTGGTGCTAACTGCACACCCCTCTGCCCTGCGCCACCTCCCTCAGTGGGGAGGGGGAAAGTCAGTGATTCCAGGGCTGTGTTGGTGAAATGACAGCTTGGAGAAGGCCATCCTGTGATGGGAAGGACAGTGAAGCTCAGGTTTGGTGTTGTCTGCAGGCACCTGGAGGACACTCTGGACTCAGAGCCTGTCTCGGAGCTGGAGGAGGGTCAGGTCACAGAGGTTAAGGACCTTAGCTGAGACTTGCTCCTCTCTCTCCTTCCCAGTTGTCTTTGCACATTGTGGTCTGGCTGGGGGTGGAGCATCTGCTTCCCAGACACTCAGGTGAGGGCTGGTTTATTTCCGGAGCACAGGGTGGAAGTAGGACAAGTCCTACAACCTGTCCTGCTAGTAGGAGAGTTAAAGAAGCATCCATTATCCACTCCCTTCCCTTCCCTCACCTCTCTTTCCTTTCCCTTCCAAGAAAGTGTGAGAAATTTCACCACAGAGTCAAAATTATAAACTGAAATTGAAAGCATACTCTGGAATTCAAATGTCCATCGGTGGAAAGGTCTCACTGATCTGTGAATATATTCCCTCATGGTCTGTGTTTGGCCAGGAGTATCCAGTGCAGGTGGGGGGAAAGGAAGGAAGGTGGGAGGGAAGGGGAGGAAAGGGGTAAGAAAATTAATTTCCATAATTACAAGGAACTCCAAATCCTGGCTTTCTTCACTGCCCTTCCAATATTGGGTTAGTCAGAACACCCCAGTGATGTGCCTTGAGCTTGAGCAGTGGTTTTGAAATGTATGTTCACACACACACACAAAATAATAATCTTGGGATTCCTGAGCACGACAGAGGGCTGTGAGCCAGACAAGAGGACAGTGACTTACTTCAGGCTGGCATCAGCTGCCCTATAGAAAGCGCTGAGTCCTACACAGCTAATGTAAATCCCCATCTACCATCTCAGTGGGCAAGCACCTAACTTAGCTTGGAACCCTGTGGAGACTGCCAGCCCACAAGTTCACTGGGCAGCTCATTTCTCTTTCTTCTAGACACAACCTAACATCTCCACAAGGCCCTCGACCTCGTATGACCCACTTCCTGCCCCTGTCCTATGGCCATCTGTGGTCCAGCCCTGCCTATCATTCTGTCCATCTCTCTTCAGTGCAGCCGCGCCCGAGGCTCTCTGGCCCTCACCGCACCAGGCTCTGGTCTCCAAAGTCTGTGTTTGCATCTTTCCTGAGCAGGCAGTGCCCTTACCCACTGCACTAGGCACACATCAAGCCTACTCACTTAGGTCCCAGTTATCATGTTGCATTTTGGAGAAGTTCAGCAGTTGACGTCTTTCCACTGCCAGTCTGCATTAAAGGTCTCTCCTTTGTTTTTAGTAGATTCTTGTACCTCCCTCCTGGGACTGCAGCTGCTGATTGCTTGTTCTCTGTAGCTGTGTGTAGGCCGAGGTCATTGTCAGCATCAGCCATGTGAGCGTGGAGCCCGTGCGCCACTCCAGAGCCCAGGGCTGTGAGAGCCACGTCTTCATGGGGGGGGGGGGGTACTGCAGCACCCAGGCGGAGCAGATCGCCACTCAGTTTAGTTATCAGAGAACAGAGCTGAGAGTCCCGAGCCCTGAAATGGCTTCCACGTCTGTTATCAATTCTTCCCTTTCTCCAGCCACTTTCTCTGCTAATGAAGGAAAACATCAGGCCCCTCCCAGCTTTCCTTTGTGCCTGCTTTGTGCCAGGAGTGCTAACATCTCCCCTGCACTAAGGACAGGGACACCCAGACCCTATGCCACACAGCCACGTTGGTAGCAGGGGCTGCTCACCTCTGACCGTGAACCATGACTTGCTGGTAACTTGCATGGCCGTTCTGCAGAAATGCAGGCTCCAGCAACAGCTAAGCTGTTTGACACAGGCTGGGGAGTCGCCTGCAGCCAAGTTTCTGATAAATAAGGCCTCAGTTCTCTCTTCCCAAGAAGAGGCCTGAGGTCTTACAGGCCTCATGCTGGTTCCAAGGACAGCATTTCCTAACTCCTGGGGGACTCCATTTCATCTGTGCTTGGCCCCACAGTGACCAAAACAAGTTTAGAATGAGCCTCTTGCTTTCAGGCCTGGGACTCCAAGCAGCCCGGTGAATGACAGCTTCACCCTGAGGGCAGGAGGCCCAAGTTCTCCAAGTACCTCTGCCAAGGACTAACCCAAAACGAACTCCTGAGGATGACCCAGGCCCCTCCCAGCCATGTCCAAACCTACGAAATGAAGGTCTTCATCAGCGGTCTTCCCCAGATTCTCCAGTAGATTAGAACATGTCCCTGACCACCTGGAGGAGTCCCAGCAGTATGAACACTCCCATACTTACCATGCATTACACTGCAGTTATTTTACATTGTTCTGTCTGAACTGAGCCTCCAACAAACCTGTAAGATCAATTAGGGGCCACATAGAATAAGCTATTTAATTCATGTCTCTCAGAGGGATAGGAAACATTTGGCTCACAAGCTTTTAAGACAGGGTCACAGAACATAAAACTATATTTAATAAGTACAATGTACTAAAATATGCTTCACTGAGACAGATTAATGAAATCAGAAGAGCACCTGCTTAAAGTTCAGGAAGTCAGGGCCAGAGATTTAGCTCAATGGTTCCAGCACCTGCCTAGCAAGTGCAAGTTTCCTGGTTCAATGCCCAGTAACCACATACAACGATACTGGGTGTGGTGACTCATGCCCACCAGCAATCAGTACCACACACCACAATGCCAGGTGTAGTGGCTTACACCTGGCATTCCAGCACTCAGGAGGCTAAAGCAGGAGAATTGCTGAGTTTGAAGCTTGCCTGGCCTGCATGGGGAGCTCAGGGCCAGGCTGAACTACAAAGCGAGACTCTGTGCCTCTCCAAAAAATTTTTTTCAGAATAAATCTTCCCAAAGCCATGCGGAGGTTTCCTTGGTAAGCTTGGTTGAGGTTTTGTTTGTTTTGTTTTGTTGTATTATTTGACTATCCTGCTACTGCCAGTGCAGTCCACACTAAATGCAGATGGTATGGCAGGAAATCTCCCCACCAGTCAGGCCAGATGCCTACATTGCAGAAATCAGGCAGGAAGGAGCTTACTTTTATTAAAGCATCAGGAGGCTGCAGAGCCCCTACTGCTCTGCCTGATCAGAGGGAGGTTAGGAGAAGTCAGGAGATAGAGAAGTAAACAAGGACTACCTGGAGGGAGAGGAAATGGGTGCCACAGGACACTTGGAATCCCTAAAGTGAGTCTCTGAAGAGAATAAAGGATTCAATGTCCAAATAAGTTTGGGCAGTGCTGACTAATTTACCTCCCGTCTTGAGATTTATAGTCTGCAATAGCTATTAAAATCCTCATAAATTTTTATGGTTGAAAACAAAGCAAAATGATTTAAGTTTAACCTCATCCCAGGCAAACTCTTTATCGCAGAATCCAGTTTTCTTGCAGTGCTTAGTAAGACTCCTGGAATATAGTCAGGGAAATCAGACTGGATGAATCCAGCGCACTGGACCACAGAAGTGCAAAGGTCCCCGTTTTCAAGAAGCTTCCAGAAGAGCAAACAGGACACCTAGATCCAGAATTTAATGAGACTAAAGAATGGCTGGTGAACATTCGAGAAGATCGCTAATCTTCAGGTAAGTGGCACAGACAGGAGCGCTAGGTATTCACCCCTGATCCGATAGTTCCTGAGGCAAATGCAACATACAGGCTCCAGGCAGGGCCAAGATACGTGGGCAGGACGGACATCCCAACTTCGTGCTCTCTGCAGCTGATCTCCAGTGAGAAGTAAGAAAGACAAGAAGTCAGTGCAGATAACAGGTGAACAGAAGACGCAGCCGTGGAGACGACCTAGGAACAAAGGTGCATGGTTCTCTAATGCAGGAACAGACACCCATCAGGTCTAGGCTCAGCAGTCATGGCTGTTCCAGATGGGGCCACTGAGGTTCCAACTTGAAGGATGAGAAGCAAGTGTGAAGTAACTGGGGGAAAAAAAGCACCTATTTCATGCAGTAGACAGAGAGTGTGGGCCGACTAGGACATAAGTGGGTTTAGAGAGGGAGAAACGGGTATTCTCTCATTTCCTAATTTAAGCAGTGTCACATGGGCCTCTACCATGCACTGCTAACCTAAGGATGCACCAGTGGGCAAGCCAACAGGCTGTGGTTCTTCTAGAGCATTCTAAGAGGAGATGCAGAAGCAGGTAGAGAATACCATGTGGCATTCAATCTGGTGAGCCTCTGGAGTCAAAGAAAATAACATTAGCTTCAGACAGGTATGATGCTATGAAAAAATGAAGTAGGGTACTGGGATAGAGAGGGCCAGGCACACAATGAAGACACAGTGTTAGTAGTTGATCTATGAAGCCTTCTCTGAGCAATGCAGAGGTGAACTGAGATCTACATGGCGAAAAGGAGAGGACTGTATGAAAGTTTCCAGAAAAACAAGTATCTCTAAAAGAATAGTTTGCAGAGTCCTGAGCTGGAGGTAACTGGGGAGCCCATTTTCCAGGAGTCCACAGAAGATTTCTAAGTGAAGGGGCAAGCATGACAAACAACAGAGGGAAGAAATTTAGAGGTCAGCAACATTTACCTAAGATGGAGCCTTCAAGGATGGAGGTAGAGGGGAAAGAGTTTGGAAAAGTAGCTGTGTCCATATTGCAGAGGAATCCAAATGTCAGGGTGAAGTGTTTAGACAAACTCTCAATCTGTTTTTCAACATCACAGGACACTGTGTGCATGCATAGCTCATTCTTGCTAGAATTGTTCTCCACCAAAATGCTGGAAATGGTAAGGAGCTCACACAGTATGTGAATAGTAATGAACACACTTCAATAAGATTAATATAACAGAAATTGTTTCTTTTCCCCCTATGTCTGTTCTTCTTCGGTAATATACCCACCAAATTTTAGGTTTGAGGAACTGAACCATATTTCCCAGGATCCTCTGCAGGGAGGTTTTGTCATGTGACTGAGATTCCACCAGTGAGATTAAGCAAAAGTAGGAAAATCAAATTTTGGCATCCTTAAGAGGAATGTCCTTTCCTTCCCTCCTCCCCTGCTGCTCTCTGAGCTGTGGATATAGTAGTTAGATTCCCACCCTGGATGGTGAGTACATGAGCAATTTCTAGGAATGGTAGACAGCTGGAAGAAGCCTAGATCCCACTGTGGAGACTCCATAGTATCCATAATCTGCTTCCAGGGAGAGTCCAAGTTACTGTTCCTTTGTGCCTCTGTCATTCACACCCCAAATTGGGTGCTAACTACTACAGCCACTTGTGACAAGTTATACCAATAAACAAGTCCAGTTATTAAGTGTGAGTGAAAACACTTTGTAAAGATATCCTTGAGTACATTCTATATATGCATTTATTTTTTAAGGCAACTTTTTTTTTTTTTTTGAGACAGGGTCTCGCTTTGTAGTTCAGGGTCACCCTGAGCTCACTATGTAGCCCAGGCTAGCCTTGAACTCAACAGTTCTCCTGCCTCTGCCTCCCAAATGCTGGGATTACAGGCATGACCCACCACACCTGGTACTGTGTTATGTGGTACCAGGGATCGAACTTGAAACCTTCCACTTGCCAGGCAGACACCAAAACCACTGAGCTAAATCCCCGGTCCTAAGGCAACTCTTCTGAAACATCAATATTTTAAAATATTTTAAAACCACAGTTCACCACAGGTCTTAACATCACTTGGGTCATGGTTCTAAGGTAAAAAAAAAAAATCCCACATGAAATTTAGCTGGATGAGCAGCTGTTCTCTAGAATAAGGAGCTGTGGCCCGATCACATGTCATGTGATTCTCATGAAGAAGCAGTGTGGTCCGGAGATTAATGTTGGCTTCTCATAAGGTTAAACATGATCTTCATGGTTGACCCAACAATCCTACTACTAGGTGTTTACCCAGAGGAAGTGAAAACATTTGTCCACAGATTTCTGCATGAAGGTTCAGAAAACTTCACTCAAGTAGCCAAAAACTGGATAGAGTCCAGAGGGATGTCTATCAACAGGACAACAAGTAAACAAACTGTGCTACAAACTATGTAATGCTTCCAAGCAATTAAAAAGATACTGAATCTTGGTATACAAGACTGTGGGTGAATCTCAAATCATTGTGCCAGTAAAAGCAGCCATGTAACAAGAAGAGCACTTAAGATGATTCCATAGAGAATATTCCAGAAAGATTCTACTGGTCTACAATAACAGAACAAATCAACTGTTGCCTGTGGCTGCAGGTGGATGTGGGAAATAAAAGCAGTGGGATACAAAGGACCTATCTGAAGTAATAAAGTTGTTCTATATTTTAACTAGGGTGGTAATTTAACAAATTTATCAAACCTCATCAAGTTATACAATGAAAATAAGCCTACTTTATTTCATGTACTGCCTATTTCAATGAATTGATTTTTTCAATTTAGAAAAATGATCAAGCTGAATAAGGGAAAAGTAAGATGAATAGTGCCTTAAAATATGATTTTCCAATTCAATGTCAGAAGGACAGATGTTCTGAATAGCAGATATATATATTTTTAAAAATAAGTTATATCTGCCATGAGCACCCTGGATAGCTATGCTCTGGAAGAAACAGCAGAGACTGACTTCCCAAAAAGGCAACTCTAGGAGCTGTTGGACTAGGAGGAAGCCAAAAAGAGAGCTAGTGGAGAGGACTTGGTGGTGGATGAGACACCCCACACAGTATTTCCCAATGATCTCTGAAGGAACAAGTGCTTTGGGTTGCTGTTCCTAAAGCTGTTTTTAAAATCACATCTCCTTGAAATAACAGAAGGGAGAAATTCCTATGAAAGCTCCATGTTTTGCTTTGTGCATCACACTCTGTTGGCAAATGTGGGCACATTGGCACATGTGCCTCAGAACCGGCTACCAGCACTCATCCCTTTGCTCTCCCAACCCTCCCCGGGTGGGACTTCTGGAGAGACTGAGGCTCTGCGTAAGTAGAGATGTATGAGCACCAGACAACTGAGCCACGGATATGATTGTGGCCCTTTGTAACAGCACATGATGAAGTCTCGAGAAATGTGCTCGCACAAGTTTCATAGGCAAGGTCACTGACACACTGCTCAAGGTCACCGACACTGCTCAAGGTCACCCACACAGTGCTCACAGGACAGTGAAGACCTGGATCTGGGTTTGGACACTGATGAGCAGGTTGACAGCCACCCAGGGACGAGATGCTTGGCTTTGAACCAGGGTGAGAGTGGTCAAGGAGTTGGGTGGGGGGCAGTAGACAAGGAAAAGCAGGGTGAGAGTGACAGTGACTGAGGTGGAAGCTGGCAGTGGAACCATCACTGATGGTGATCCAGGAAGAGGTGGGCACTGAGGAGTGTGTAGGCTGTGTGCCTGCTCTGCACTAGGAGGTGGGAAGAGGCTCCTGGCTATGCCATGTCCCCTTGTGCCCTCAGCCCGGCAGGGTCCTAAGGACTGACCCCACCTGCCTGGCTGTATGCCCAGCAATCTCTGACACACCGCTGCCCACACATCACTCACAACAGGTGACAAAGAGAGACACACCGAGGGTGCTCCAGGACATGCGATGTCCCATGCCCGACATGCCAGCTTCCTCTCTCCCAGGCTCTGCCCATGATGCCCTAGTCTTCCAGCCCCAGCCTAAATGTCACCTGGGCAGAAGGGGTCAGTTAGCTGCTCCTTTCAATTTCAGGGTAACACACTGTCATTACACACATCATGGCACAGCACAGTGGCTCCTAAGTATGGTAGCCCAACCACATGGCTGGATCACTGCAGCCATCACACCGGATTCTGTTTCACTGGTCTTTAGCACAGTGCTCGATGCAAGTCCCTCTGCACAGGAGGCCACATAAGCAAACAAGCAGAGAGCACCCACTGGAGGACAAGGACAGCAGGAAGCCCAGTGCTCAGGAAGCCCAGTACTCAGGCTCCAGAGGTGTGGGAGGTAAATGGAGCAGAGGTCACCGGACTTTTGCTCTTCTCTGACCTGGGATACGTCTATGTTGGCCTTTACTTGAAACTTTGAACCTCTTCAACCCTAAACACTTTAAAGATTCCTCTGAATTTAACAAATAGCAGCTCATCAGGGAAGAAATCTTTCTCTAGATTCAGTCAGCACTGGCTAGAAAAGTCTCACCTTTGAAATTACGTTAAGGTTAGAAATGACCTTCAGTCTGAGAATAAGAATCACAAGAGAAGCTAGATTTACTAGTGCTGGCGTCAGAGTAAGGAGGAACCATTGCAGACCTGGAGGCAGAAGCCCCAGTCAGTGTGGGGTTTTCTACTCCAGCCATGAGCCCTGGCCACAGCGGCCATTCTTTTTTTTTTTTAGTTGAATTCTTTATTGGTACAATTTATATACATCTCAAAATCACATATAACATTGGGAAATTTGTACCAGTATATGCCACAAGTTAATTCTCATTTTTACCCATATCCCTACCCACTCCCCCCTCCTCCCCCCTTTTACATGCTCTTTTATTTTCTTTCTGAATCATATTTATTCCTTCCCCTCATCATATTCCCACACCAAGTTTCCTATAGAAATATTCCACTCTATAAAAGCTGTCCTACTTTCTAGAACTCATTTGCACCTACAGGTGTTCATGCCAAAGAGAAGATCCGGGAATTGTCTATCTGTGATCTATTGATTTCACTTATTAGTATATCCTCCAGATGTCTCCATTTGCACCTAAATGGATTGATCTTGTCGTTCTTTATGGCAGAGTAATACTCCATTTTGTAAAAAAAAAAACCCACATCTTCTTTATCCACTCTCCAGTTGATGGATATTTGGGTTGTTTCCAAACTGAGCTGCTATGAACAAGGGTGTACATCTGCCTTTCCAATGTGAGTTTTTAAGTTCTTTCTGGTATATTCCTAGCAGGGGTATAGCAGGGTCAAATGGGACCCGTAGTCCTAGTTTTCTGAGAAATCTCCACACGGATCTCCACAATGGTTGCACAAGTCTGCAATCCCACCAACAGTGGAGAAGGGTTCCTTTCTCCCCACAGCCACGCCAGCATTTATCGTTGGTTGACTTTGTGATCGCAGCCATTCTTTGTGGAGT
>PVIC010021994.1:0-28062 GCA_004025085.1 Thryonomys swinderianus
AAAAAAAAAAAAAAAAAAAAAAAAAAAAAAAAAAAAAAAAAAAAAAAAAAAAAAAAAAAAAAAAAAAAAAAAAAAAAAAAAAAAAAAAAAAAAAAAAAAAAAAAAAAAAAAAAAAAAAAAAAAAAAAAAAAAAAAAAAAAAAAAAAAAAGCTAAACAGTGAATTATATAAATAAGAGCAGTTTATTCTCCAAAATAGTCATTTAACTAAGTAGCTCAAACAAGGACATTACTGGGAATATATGATAGAGGGACTGAATTTGAAGGAAAATTCTTATACAGGAGCTGTGGGCACATACTGAAAATGTATTGAAATTATACCCAAGAGATTTCATCTGCTTTTCAGGCAGAATACAAGAACTCAAGTAAAAGACATAAGAAAAGACAGGTTTTGGTTGTAGAATATAGGAAAAGATCGAATTTTAGCAACTGAGTACATTCCAAGTTCACAGCAAATGTTTACTGAGTATCTACCCTGAATCTGTGGATCCATGTGCTTGGGTGTATCTGTGAACAAATAGATTAAAAGCATTCCTCATAGACTTTACATTCGAGTAGGGTTAGGAGAGTCAGTAAACAGTAACTGTATATGTAAATAAGTGGAGTAATATTTTTTGGCCCAAAAGAACCACAGTAAAAAGAGAGATGAAAGTACAGTGTCGATGTTGGACTGCATCAGGTGGAACCTTAAAGATGAGATAACGATGACTGCATGGAGAAGTTTCCACCCAGCCAACAGTCAGGCCCTGAGAGTTGAATCAGGCAACATTGTCCGTGTCAGATGTGTTCTTGCTTTCTCTAAAGCAGAACTGTCAAAATTGTGGGGCCTGTGTCATCCGATCATTACTCTTTCCTTGTTTAGACAGCACGGGACAAGTTTTGATTGTTTTTCTAACAGAAACTTAGGAAAGAAGTATGACTCTTTAAAGAGAATTTTAATAAACTGTATGAATTATGACATGTCCTTTTTTGTGCACATGTTGGTTATCTTCTGGGAGAAGTACAGATCTTAGTAGAACTTGTTTTAAGAATAATTACTATGATTTTTTCTTTCCATCTGTTCCTTTGAAAATGACGAATTATTGCTGACAAAGTTGTAGGCTTTCTTCTAACTGTGGTTAATATTAATGTGATATTACATTGTTTCTGGGTTTCAAAAGTAAAAATAGACCTCCAAATATTAGGATAACTATTGCAGATTTTTAAGATGAGAAAAGGAACATTTATCAAGGTTCTCTTTTTAAGAAGTTTTCCCTTCCATATTTCTGTGTTTCAGGGAACTTTGCTGATAAGGCAGAGCTCACACTCTAGTACACTACACAGATATATGAATAAACCTACATGATATTATGTTCTCAATTCACGTTAGAAAATGATTTGAGTGACAACTTTCTCATTTCTCTCAGTGATAGCATATAACTGTAGTTGTTAGTATACATGAGAGAAGGTAAGTTGTTACATATGATGATTCCTTTTCTACTTCAGAGAAATGAGGTGAAGGACTGCATTATTTAAAACAATTCATTTCTTCAGAAAATGACATAATCACACTTGTATCTAGAACTATACCCTGGAAAGCTGCAGCAGCACATATACTAAAAAATGGAGAAAAGAGAAATATTGGGCAATTGTGATCATGACCAAACTAGGCAACACTGAGAAAATTAAGGTACAGCAAGAAAAGCTCCACAGATAATGTATTTCCTGTGTGCATTGTTAACTGGATATGGAGAAGGAGAAAGAAGATGATGAACAGGTGCTGAGCAAAAAAACCAAGGTGTCTTTGTGGATTGCAGTACTGTTATTTGAGCAAGCCAAAGTAGACTTAAAGTAGGTAATAGTTTTCATTTGTGTCTTACGCCTCCATTTTAGATAATTGAGATCTAGTAGAAATATAGGCAGGGAAGATACTGCTTAATAAGAATTATGCCTGAGGGGGGGCCGGAAATTTAGCTCAGTGGTTCCAGTGCCTGGCTAGCAAGCGCAAGGTGCCTGGTTCGATCCCCAGTAACCACATACAACAATACTGGGTGTAGTGACTCATGCCTACCAGCAATCAGTACCACATACCACAATGCTGAGTATGGTGGCTCATGCCTGTAATCCCAGCACTCAGGAGGCAGAGGCAGAGGGATTGCTGAGTTGGAGGCTTGCCTGGACTACATAGGGAGCTCAGGGTCAATTTGAATTACAAAGCAAGACCCTGTCTCAAAAAAAAAAAAAAAAAAAAAACAAAGGAACTAGAGAGAAGGACTAAGGAAATTATCCTAGGGACATTCAGTGTCTAAGGGTTTAAAGGAAGAAGGCCAGTAACAAAAAACTGAAGGGGAAAGACAGAGGTAAAAAGTCCAGGTAACCATGGGTCCCCCAAGTCCAGCAAGTACAGCTTTAATATTAGATGAGTACTTACTGTTTTCTTTTTATTAAAATGATTCTAAAGAGGCTGAGATAATGTCTATTAGATTTTAATTTGTATTTCCTTGCTGGCTAATTAATTAAGCATTTTTTTCATGTATTGTTGGTCATTTATGTTTCTTTTGAGAAGTATATATTTAGATCATTTTTTGTTAGTTTTTTGTTTTTTTTGAAATTTATCTTATACCAATATGCACACACACCCACATACATGCACACTCAAACACACACACACACAGTCATTCTTCCCTATCAGATGAATAGTTGGAAAATATTTTCTTCAATTTGTTGGTTGTCTTTTCGTTCTGTTGTTTCCTTTCTGTGCAGAAGCTTTTAGTTTGATGAAATTCCATTGGTCAAGTTTGTTTTTGTTTCCTGTGTTTTTGAGTCCTAGCCAGAAAATCATCACTTACAGCAATGTCTTCAAGTATTTTCTATATGTTTTCTTCCAGTAGTTTCTGAGATTTAAGTTTTACATTTAGGTTTGATTCACTTTTTTTCATTATTCAGTAAACTTTATTGATACATTATATACACAGCTCACAATCATGCACAACATTGGGGAATTTGTACCAATATGTGACACAGGTCAATTCTCATTTTTACCCACATCCCTGCCCAGCCCCCCTCCCCATCCCCTATATACATACTCTTTTATTTTTTTTCTGAATCATATTTATTCCTTCCTCTCATTATGTTCCCACACCAAATTCCTGTTGGATATTTCCCATTCTACAAAAACTATCATACATTCTAGAGCTCCTTTACCTCTACAGGTGCTTATATTAAAGAAAAGATCAGGCATCCGCATATCTGTGATCTATTTATTTCACTTATTAGTGTGTCATCCATTTGCACATAAATGAATCAGTCTTGTCAGTCTTTATGGCAGAGTAATACTCCATTTAAAAAAGAAACCACATCTTCATCCAGTCGCCAGTTGATGGGCGTTTGGGTTGTTTCCAAGATTGGGCTATCACGAACTGAGCTGCTATGAACAAGGGTGTACAGCTTTTTTTCCAATGTGATTTTTAAAATTCTTTTGGGTATATTCCTAGCAGGGTTTAGCAAGGTCTAATTGGACCTCTGGTCCTAGTTTTCTTAGGAATCTCCACACAGATCTCCACAATGTTGGCACAAGTCTACAATCCCACCAACAGTGGAAAAGGGTTCCTTTCTCCCCACACCTCACCAGCATTTACTGTTGGTTGATTTTGTAATAGCAGCCATTCTTTGTGGAGTGAGATGAAATCTCAGTGTTGTTTTCATCTGCATCTCTCAAATGACCAGTGACGTTGAACATTTCTTCATATGCTTCTTGGCTGCTTTGACTTCTGTGTCTGAGAAGTGTCTGTTCATTTCAGATGCCCATTTTTTTAATTGGGTCTTTAAACTTAGGGAGCTTGATTTGTTTAAGTTCCTTGTATATTGTAGATAATAGTCCTTTGTCTGATAAACAGCTAGTAAAGACTTTTTCCCATGTTGTTGGTTGTCTTTTAGCAGTGCCAGTGATTTCTTTTGTTGTGCAGAAGCTTTTCAGTAGGATGAGTTCCATTTTGTTGATTCTTTCTGCTAGTTCTTGTGCTATAGAGGTTTTATTCATGAAGTCTCTGCCAAAGCCAATGTCTCCAAGAGTTTTACCTAACCTGTTTTCTAGTAGGTTCATTGTTTCTATATTAATGTTTTAGGTTTCAAATCCATTGTGAATTTAGTTTTCTGCATGGTAAAAGGGATAGGTCTAGATTTAGTATTTGGCAGGTTAAAGCCCAGTTTTTCCAGCACCATTTGTCAAAGAGGCTGTCTTTCCTCCATTAAGGATGTTTGGCTTCTTTGTCAAAAATAAGGTGGCATAGTGTAGCCAGGGTTGTGTCTGGATCTTCTAATCTATTCCACCGGTCCTTGGGTCGAATACTTTGCCAGTACCATACATTTTTTTTTATCACAGTGGCTTTATACTAGAGTTTTAAGTTGTAGGTTGTAATACCCCTTGCCATGTTGTGGTTGCTTAGAGTTGTTTTTGCTATTCTAGGTCTCTTGTGGTTCCAGATGAATTTTTGGATTATTTTCTCTAGCTCTGTGAAGTATAGTGTTGGAATTTCAATTGGAATTTCATTGAATCTGTATATAGTTGTGGGAGTATAGCCATTTTGATGATGTTGGTTCTCCCTACCCAGGAACAAGGGATATCTTTTCACTTTCTGATATCCTTTTCTATCTCATTTTTCAGAGTCCTATAGTTTTCAGAGTAGAGGTTTTTCACCTCCTTTGTTAGATTGATTCCTAGAATTTCATTTTTCTGGGTGTTATTGTGAAAGGGATTGACTCCTCAATTACTCTTTTCAGTGAGTCTGTTGTTTGTGTAGACAAAGGCTGTTGATTTTTGAGTATTAACCTTGTATCCAGCAACCCTACTAAATTTGATAATTAAGTCTAGTAGTCTTTGGTTGAGTTTTTAGGATCCTCTAGATAGAGTATCATATCATTGGCAAATAATGACAGTTTAACTTCTTCCTTTCCTATCTTTATTCCTTTTATATCTTTGTCTTGCCTGACTGCTATGGCTAATGTTTCCAGTACTATATTGAATAAGAGTGGTGGCAGTGGGCATCCTTCTCCCATTCCTGATCTTAGTGTAAAAGGTTGCAGTTTTTGCCCATTAAGTATGATGCTGGCTGTTGGTTTCTCATAAATAGCTTATATCAGATTGAGAAAAAGGTCTGTCTATTCTGATTCGCTGTAGGGTTTTGATCATGAATGGGTGATGGATTTTGTCAAATGCTTTTTCTGCATCTATTAAGATGATCATATGTTTTTTGTCCTTGAGTCTGTTAATATAGTGTATTACATTGATTGATTTACATATGTTAAACCAGCCTTGCATCCCTGGGATAAATCCAACTTGATTGGGGTGTATGATTTTCTTGATAACTCTCTGTATTCTGTTTACCAGTATTTTATGGAGGACTTTTGCATCGATGTTCATTAGAGAGACTGGCCTGTAGTTTTCTTTTTTTGGTGGGATCTTTCTCTGCCTTTGGAATCAAGGTGATGGTTGGGGGAGTACTGCTTCCCTTTCGATTTCATTAAAAAGATTGAGAAGTACTGGCATTAACTCTTCTTTAAAAGTTTTGTAGAATTCAGCAGTGAAGCCATCAGGGCCAGTGTTTTTCTTTGTTGGTAGGTTTTTTATTACATTTTCAATTTCCCAGATTGATATTGGGTTGTTTAACATTTTTATATCCTCTTTGTTCAGCTTTGGAAGTTCATATGTGTCTAGGAATCCATTTCCTCTAGATTTTTCATCTTTTTGGAATACAGATTTGCAAAGTGTGTGTTTATTATCCTTTGGACTTCCTCTGGATCTGTGCTGATTTCCCCATTTTCATTCCTTATAGCATGGATTTGAGCCTTTTCCTTCCTTTGTTTGATAAGGTTGGCTAAGGGTCTGTCGATCTTATTTACCCTTTCCAAGAACCAACTCTTTGATTCATTGATTCTTTGTATTGTTCTCTTTGTCTTCATTGCATTAATTTCTGCTCTGATCCTAATCATTTCCTCCCTAGTACAAGCTCTGGGTTTGTCTTGTTCCTCTTTTTCTAATTGTCTGAAGTTCATCATTAGATTGTTTATTTCAGTTTGCTCTATTTTCTGAGTGTAGGCATTCATTGCTATGAATTTCCCTCATAGAATTGCTTTCATTATGTCCCATAAGTTCCTATATATTGTACTGGGGTTGTCATTTAGTTGTAGAAACTGTTTAATTTCTTCTTTAATTTCTTTTGTGGCCCATTGGTTGGTCAACAGAGTATTGTTCAATTTCCATGTGTTTGTGAGGATCTTGGAATTTCTTCTGCTATTCAGCTCCAGTTTCAAGGCACTATGGTCTGATAGTATGCAGGGGATAATTTTGATTCCTTTGCATTTACTTAAGCTTGTTCTATGAACTAGAATGTGATCTATTTTGGAGAATGATCCATGAGCAGCTGAGAAGAAAGTATACTATGGTTTTGTAGGGTGAAATATTCTGTAGGCATCTATTAAGTCCATTTGCTCAAAAGTTTGATTTAGCTTAAGTATTTCCTTATTGATTCTTTGTCCAGTTGATTTGTCAATTTGTGATAGTGGAGTATTAAAGTCCCTTACTACTATTTTATTCATGATTATCTGGCTTTTCATGTCCACTAATGTTTGTTTTATGTAGATGTGTGCATTTGAGTTTGGTGCATAAGTATTTATGATTGTTATTTCTTTCTCTTGGATTGTTCCCTGTACAAGAATATAGTGACCTTCTTTATCTCTTTTAATCAGTTTGGGTTTGAAATACGTTTTATCTGCAAACTCCTGCTTTTTTGCCATTTCCTGTGTCATGGAGGATTGTTTTCCAACCCTTTATTTTCAGTCTATAAATCATAATTCAGTCCTTCTGAATTATGTGTGTTTCCTGTATGCAGTAGATTGTAGGATCTTGCATCTTAATCCAATCTGCTAGTCTGTGTCTTTTAATTGGCCCATTGAGTCCATTGACATTAATGGTTATGACTGATACGGACATATTCAGAGCTGCCATGTTTCCCTCTTCTTGGTTCTTTTCTTCCTTGCTTTTCCCCTTTCCTATTTAGTTTCTTATTTGCCCCAGTGAGTTCACTCTCCTGGGTCTCGTGGCTATGGAATTTTCTGTGTTTCTTTCCAAGATGTTCTTTAGAATATTTTGGACTGCAGGTTTCATATTTGCGAAGTTTTTCTGGTGTTCTTTATCAGGGAAGTATCGTATTTCCCCGTCTATTCTGAAAGATAGTTTTGCAGGATACAACAGTCTAGGCTGGAGGTTGTTTTCCTGCATTGCTTGAAATACTTCCCTCCAGGCTCTCCTTGCATTGAGTGTTTCTGTTGAAAAGTCTGCTGTGATCCTATTGGGCTTCCCTTTGTAGGTGATTTTCTTCCTTTCTCTCACTGCTTTCAGTATTTCATTCTTGTGTTGTATATCTGGAAGCTTGATAATTATATGTCTAGGTGTAGATATTTTTATGTCATGGCGTTTTAGAGTCCAATAGGCCTCTTTTTTTCTGCATGTCCATTTCTTTTCCTGTGAAATGTTCTGCCGTTATCTCTGACAACAGGTTTTTTTAAAATGTCTTTTGCATTGTCTCCTGCTTCCTCAATGACTCCAATCAGTCTTATGTTATTTTTCTTTGAGTCATCTGGAAGCTGTTGAATTGATTTCTCATGGTCCCTTGCCCTTTTCCATAGATTATGTCTTTCCTGCTCATTGGTTGCTATGCTGTCCTCTAGGTCTGAGATTCGGTTCTCTGCTTCATTCATCCTACTTCACAAGCTTTCATTCTCCTTCGTCATCACCTGGAGCTCTGCTTGAAGCTGTTTAAAAGGTTCCATTGCTTCTGCTATCTTGGATTCTATCATCTTGCTGATCTCTTCTTTAATGATGTCTTTCACTGTGGACAGTATCTCTGTTTTGATCTCAGAGATGAGTTCTGTTTTCCATTTTACTAGATCCGCTTTAGTTACCATCTCAAAGAGTCCTGGTGTTTGAGTTTCAGTTTGCTCTATTTCCCTTTTCTCTGAATTTTCCTGTTGTGGTGATCTTTGTGTCTTGTTTTTTGTATATTTTCTCATTTCTACTCTTTTGTTGTTACTAATGCCATTCGTTTAATTCTTTGCCTGATGACAGGGCAATGTTTGTTGCAGGTCTCTTTCTTTTTATTATCTGGGGCCCTTTGAAAGTAGCACCTTCCTGGGTTGTCCTGCTTGAATCTGTAATGACCCTTGAGAATTCTCAGTTCTGACACATCATGGGAGGTATTTGAATAGAACAATCACATCATCTTTGTTACCATAATACAATCAGTGCCAATATCAGTATTAAACACAATAAATAAAATGAAAAGTTTCGTTAATTTCTATTCTGTAGACTTTGAGCTCATAAGTTACCTCTGTGTCCATATGCCAAAATTTAGAATCAATCAGCAATGTGTATACAACATGTAGATCATAAATGTACCCCCCGAACCCTTTGGGAATAAAAAGTCACTAGGGAATCAGGGGGGTAGGGAGACAGAAGGAGAATGAAATAGGCTTAGCAGATTTCTGAAGATCACCTAGACTTGAGAACCTCATATATGCCAGCGGGTATCAGAGGATAAAAGGGCATATATAAAACAGTACCAACTGTATGCTGTAAGACCACTGGAGACTTTGTATACCTTCTTATAATAGTACAGAAGAGATAGGGCAGCCTAAGAGTCTTTTCCTTCTGGGTATTGGTTCTGACAGGAAGATAGGAGAGGGTGTGGAGACGAGGTGTGAATAGAGAGATCTAGGAGTAGATGGCAAAACAGAAGCTAGATTTTTTTTTTAATCTTGTTTTTTTTAATCTTGTTTTTTTTTTAATCTTTCCTGGTCTCTCAACATATCTCTGGTATGAAGGGATGGAGGAAATGGCTCTGGGCTTCTCTTGGGCCTGTGTTGTCACAACGCAGCTCTAGGGTGGGTTAGGGACTGGCTGGTGGGCCGCAATCCTCCATGCTGGTCTTAATTCATTTTTTACTTGATTATTGTACAGGGTGAGCGATAGTGATCAAGTTTCAATCTACTATATGTGGATATTCCTTTTCCCAAGCACAGTGTGTAGCAATTGGCATGGAGTGTCTGCTTGGTTGGCTTTGGGTTATACCCAGGGTATTGGGTATACACTTCTGGGTGTATTTGGATAGATTTGGAGGTAGGGCCTTGGAGTTTATGTCTAGTCTCTTAATCTTTTCTCTCTGGTGCCATTCCCCTGTTTTGTTTCTGTTCTTCTGTCTTAATGTTCCTGCCTTGAATTAGCTAACCATGTATGGAATCCCTTGAACTATGACCCAATTTAATCCTCTGCTCTTGTAAGTTGTAGTTGTCAGATATTGTGTCTCAGTGGTAGGAGGGATAACTAGTAAACTATTTATTGAAGAGATTCTCTTTAATGTACATTTTTGGCACCTTATTGAAAAAAAGTTGCCTGTAGATGAATGGTTTATTTCTGTGTTTTCTATTTGGTGCCATTGGTTTATGAGTCTGTTTTTTGCCAGTCACCATGTTATTTTGTTACACTGACTCTGAAGTATGTCTTGAAAGGAGGTATTATGCTTCCAACTTTATTCTTTTTGGTCAGTATTTCTCTGAGTTTTGGAGTCTTGTGCTTCCATATAAATTTTAAGATTATTTTGCAGTTTTGTGAAGTATGTGTTGGTAGTATGATGGGGGTTGCATTGAGTTCATAAATAGCTTTGAATGGCATTGGACAGTATTAACTCTTTCAGTCCAAGAACATGGGAAGTCTAGATTAGGATTGTCCGTGACATATACAGTGGAAGCTACAAAGTGTCTACTGAATTTGGCAGGTTGGAAAATTCTACCAAACATGGGCACAGTTCATGATCACAGAGCAGATAGCTGCCATAGTGTAAGAGCTCCCAAAGCAGAATGGATTATAATGGGCTGCCATGAAGAAATGAAGGGATAGCAAAAGTGTGAGTTTAGAGAATACAGAGTATGACACAGGATTAAAGGAGAGGGCCTATGGTTTTTTTTCTTTAAAAATTGGATATTTTGAATATGTATTTGGGATATATAGTGAAAGGGTATAATATGTTTTTAAAAAGAATAATGAATAAGAAAAGAATAAAGGAAAAGTAGAGTAGGTAGAAATTCTTGGGGAATCAAGAGTCCAGAATGAAGAGTAAATTTACAATAGAGGAGAAGATTCTTCTTTTGCTAAAGTTGAGAAGAAAATCTAGTAGACTATACTACTGTTAAATGGAAGGGAAGTTGAAAAGGTATGAGGAGAATTCACTGGAACTCATCCTATCCTTAATTTAAAAGAATATGCTTCTTCTTATTCCTACTTTTATTAACTGATAATTGGAACTGTGTGGCCTACAGACTTCCAATTTAATTCAATGACTCAATGTTTTTGTTTTTGTTTTTATTTTGTTTTGTTTTTTGAGACAGGGTCTTGCTTTGCAGCTCAGGCTGGCCCTGAGCTTACTACATAGCCCAGACAAGCCTTACACTCACAGCAATCCTCCTACCTCTGCTTCCCAAGTCTGGGATTACAGGCATGAGCTACCACGCCCGGCATTGTGGTGTGTGGTAGCAGTGATAGAATTCAGGACCTTGGATTTGAAAGGCAGATGCTGAAACCACTGAGCTTAATCTCTGGCTGTATGTCTCAGTGTTTTTAAGTCAAAATTTCTGCTACCACTCTGCAGTTTAGAATACATTGGGGAGAGTGATAGAATTGGTCATTTTTTTATACAAGGACTGATTGTTAATTAATAGATACCCCTGTAGTCTTTTCCCTAGATTATATCTGTATTGAAGAATTGCTACTCAAAGTATGCATCCCTTTAGTTAAAACTACATTCTCTAGTATTCCTCATGTCCAACATCCTTGTTTGTTTTTTTCTCTTGATTTTTAAAATCTAGTTTATTGGTACATTTTATATATATATATATATATATATATATATATATATATATATATATATATATATATCTCACGATTACACATTGAGAATTTGTACCAGTATATGATATAACTTAATTCTCATTTTCCCCTTCCCCTACCCACCCTACAACCCCCCATATACGCAAGCTTTGTTTCCTTTTTTTACCCTCAATTTTTTTCTTTCCCCTCATTATCCCTAAACCCCATTTCCCTTTGAATATTTACTATTTCACAATGTCAGTCATGCGTTCTAGAGCACATTTACAGCTTTAGTTCCTTATACCAGAGAAAAGATACAATATTTACACATCTGTGACCTCTTTATTTCACTTAGGTCTATGTCGTTAAGGTACATTCATTTGAGTATAAATGACTCAGCCTTATTATTCTTTATGGCAGAGTAATACTCTATTTTGTTTTTTAAAAACTACATCTTCTTTATCCAGTCTAGAGTTGATGGGCATTTGGGTTGTTTCCAAGATTTAGCTATCAAGAACTGAGCTGCTATAATCATGGGTGCACATAGGTCACTGTGATATGAATCTTGTAATTCTTTTGTGTTTCTCTTGATATTTTTTAACATTGTTCTGATCTGGAGAGTAAATTTTGTGCATACTATGAACTATTGCTGAGTCTTCTGTGGCTATTTGAACCTACAAAGACTGTTTTTCTTTATAGTGACAATTTAAATAAATGGGAGAAAATCATTTAATAGAAACATAAGAAATGAACATTTCTTTCTCTGGACTGCAGGGTCTTAGAAAAACTCTGAGATTATGTTTTTCCAAGGACCAAAAAAGAAGGAAAACCTGCTAGAAGCAGTTGCTGATTTAGGCAAAAATGAAAATGCACCCCATAATACCCAAGAGCTTAGGGTAGAAAAGGTAGAAAAATGAAAGTTTACTAGGATTTTGTGGGAAGATACAGCTGCTGTACAGGGTAATGATTGGGTTAAAATAAATGAAATTACAGGTGACATTAATTCACTCTTCACTGACAGAAATTGTGACTTCATATAGCTCAAACATGTTAGTGATACACTTACAAACTTTCAAAACTAGAGCTTGCTATTCTTGCTTATGTGTATTTTTTTCTGTAAAACTTATTGCAACATTACACACGCTACATGCATATTAGGTTATTTTTGACTGCTACTAATGCAGCATGGTCATTTGCCTACAATAAAACTACATAAATATTGGTTACAAGCTTGGACCACTTTCTTGGGGTCTTACTAGATTCCTGGATTATATCTGTATTGAAGAATTGCCACTCAAAGTATGCTTCCCAACTTTAGGCAGTGACACTTCCTAATTCTTTTTCTGGAGAAGTTTTCAGTGAGGAGAAAAATCTTTCCAGGGGATATTTGACAGTGGATGAAGATGTTTTCAGTCATCTTGACTTGAGATGGGAAGATTCTACTAGGATACTGTGATCGAGTCCAGGAATGCTGGTATATGTCCTGCAATGTGCAGGAAACCCCCAGTTCCCAAAGGAAAGAATTTTCTGGCCCAAAATGTCCATTGCACCAAGGCTAAGAACTGAACACTGGAGAATTTAAAGTGTGAAACATAAGTTGTACATCATATTTCTTGGTGGTGAACATGGAATGTTCATGAAGAGAAGGAAAAAAAATCAAGTTTGGAGGAAATTGAGCAAATCTGATTGCCAAAATATTTTATATTTGTAAAGCTGCTTTTTTGGTGAGTATGCTCAGAGTATTTAGACAGTAGCTTTTGTTTTTGTTTTTGTTTTTGTTTTTTTGAGACAGGGTCTTGCTTTGTAGTTCAGGCTGGCCCTGAGCTCACTATGTAGCCCAGGCAAGCCTCAAACTCAGCAATCCTCCTGTCTCTGCCTCCCAAGTGCTGGCGTGAGCCACCTCGCCCAGTTTTAGCCAGTAGTTTTAAAGAATCAGATCATCATCAAGAAAGAGGTTTTAATGGAATTTAAAAGTGCCAACTTTTTCTATTATTTGAATGAAGTAAAATAAAAGTAAAAATACCAAAAGTTATTGAATAGGACAGGAGGGAAGTTTCCACACTGAAATTCTGAAATTTTAAAACCTCATATCATCCTTTTGAGTTACTAGTGTAGGGTATAATTTCAGTCACAGACAATAGGACACAGCTTGTTCGGGGAAAGGGAGTGAACTATACAAATTTTTAGTCCTAAATTTTAGGACTTTCTCTTGGACATAAATTATTATTCTGACCAGAATATTTTGTAAAATGATATCATTAAGTTGTTGCTATCTCTGAACACCATAAGAGATACTAAGAAATGTACTTATGAAAATTTGTTCGTGAATAAATGAAGTACTGTCTTTGCTGTGAAAAAGATAACTATATTTTGCTTAACTTTCTGAAAAAATATAAATGAATATGAGTAGTCTATATAACTTTGTGTTACTAATTGATGCTTTAAAATATTACAAATCACTTCTTTCTAAAACATTGTTTTTTTCCTGTGTTGCACTTTTAATTGCTGTTTATCTATAAGTGAAGATAGCACCTTTCAGAAACTACAGTACCAGAAAGATTCCATCAAGAGCCTACATAGTAAAATTTAACAGTTTTATGAAAGATTACTGATGTTTTTATTAGAACTATACATGAGAGAAAAGCTGCCCCCTCAGAAAGCATCCTGTCTGCCTGCAAAATCAAACTGATGGACCTAAACTTGGAGGCAAGGCTGGGATATTGAGAAAGCTGAAGAGAACTGATGGAAGGCCATTCATAAAGCCCATGACCTTACTTAAATATTTTAGAGCAAAGTAAGATGACAGTATGACCTCAAAAACTAAACTAATGTTCTAAACTATTATATCTGAACACCTTGGACTTCTGTATATCAAAACACAGTATTTGGGGTCACCTATGAGGTTTGAACAGACAGATGCTTTAGAGAGATTCTCTAATATCCTTCGGCCTCTACTTTGGATTTAAAACACTGATAAATTTTTGTGATGTCCGGCAGGCAGTATAATAACCAAGAAGGCAACAGTACTAGATTACTTCTTAGAAAGTAGTCATGTATAGGTACAAATTCTCCATGTTGAATATATCATAATCTATGTATAAAATGTACCAGTCAAATCAATCTAAAAATAAAATAGGTGGGCAGAGAAATGATTGGCAAAAATGTCCTCCCCAAAATAGTTTACAGCCCACAGAAGAGGATGTGACACTGAGGAAGGCACCAGAGTCTTCCAGTCATTTAACATCCAGGAGGCAGCAAGGTGTCTCCGGGAGTGGCTGCATGAAGGTAGATTGAGCTCTAGAATGAAGTCAGCTGCTACAAGTGTTTTATTTCTTAAGGCAGTGAATCTAGGGTGGTCATCTCTGGGTGGTGGGAAAGCACTTCCTTGATTCTTGCTCACATTAAGTTGGCTCTATATCCAAGAAAGGAGGAGTTTGATATATACATGGTTAAAATGGATTAGTTCCTTAATGTATTCTAGCTTGGTTCATGGCATCCTCATTGCCAGAGAAGTGAAGCTGATAAGGAACTGGGTTCTTCCAGGTCAACATCTGGAACTCATCCAGATTGATTGGCTCTGGGAAAGGACATTCGGCAAGCTAGTTCCAAGTTGTCCAGAAGGTTCAATAAGGTCTTAAGAATTGTTGTAAACAGAACCTATGAGATGTTCTGAAAGGCCTGTACTTGCTGCAAAAATGCATGTAGTGTGAGTGTTGTATACTAAGAATAAAGTTGTGCTCCATGGCATTTGAGAAATAGACTCGAGTTTTGTTATGGATGTTTCCTCCTAGGAAATAAACTGAGGACTCTGAAGAATGAAACAGTAAGGCTTTGGATAAGGCCAGAGAGATAGAATAATGAGTGTTGTGGAGGTGCCAGAGATTCTTGTATAGGGGAGGAGCAGGAGTGGAAGGTGATAGGTAAGATCCAGTCTTATGTGATCCTTGGAATGAAAAATGGCAAGAAATTTAGGAGACACTCTAGAAATGAGTGTGTAGAGCCAGAGAAGGAGAAAAGTCCCAGATGCTTGCAGCACCAGTTGCCATTTCTGAATACTATTTATTTTAGGAAATGTAAGTTTCATATATGTGGGTAGAAAGTTTGGTTGGAACAGAAAATTGATGCCTGGTTTCTGCTATATGAGCCCTATGTATAAATCACTATTTTTTCTTATGGCTTAAGAGTCCTCTGAAAGGAAGTCCTGAATAAAAAGAGTTAACTGAGGATGAAATAGGTCTTCTTTTCTCACGATAAAGTAGGAAGTGATGCACTGTAGATAAGAGCCTATAGTTTGATTTTTTAAAAGAAATGCAGGTCTACTCATTGCTGAGGATGGCAAATTCATCAACATGGCAAATTCCTTTCTGTAGACCTAGGGGGATAATTTAAAGACAAACTCCATAAGCTTATGTTAACCTCAGGTTTTATGAAAAAAATGAAACAAAAACCTTACTGTCATATAAATAGGATATATGTTAATTTACCTGACACACTTGAAGACTAGACATAGCATAGGTAGCTGATCTTCATGTACCAGGAAATCAGAAACCCAAGCCACATGTATCTTCTGAAATCTCCCTAGCAACCAAGTCAGCAAAGCCCTTCCTTCCACCACTTACTGCCAACTGAGAAAACTGGTTTGGCCTAGAACACTACGATCTTCTGTTCCTGTGGTTGATTACAAATGTCCATCTTCTACCGCTGTAGTGCTACGTAAGTTTTCACTTATATTCATATCAGTGTTATCGGCTTCAAAAAGCAGACTTCTTTTTGAGAACCCTGTGGTGATTTAAAAGAAAGCACTCAGAAGAGAATATGATACAAAAGTAATGAAGTCTTATGGCCAGTGGGCACATGTAATTATTTCTGTCTCACAGATGGAATCTAGAGTGAGGAAATCCAGAGACTTGCTTAAGGTTACATTGTTAATATCACAAGTAGTGCATATAAATGTTAAAGGACAGAAGTGTCAATTTCCGATTTTTGTCCTACTAATTTTCTGTAACCCTGAGCAGTGATGGTATTCTGCACGCAGGCTCCTTTCCCCTTCACTATGAAGTCATGGCAATCTGTGGCTCTAGTTTTCTAGTCGTCAAGGCAGCTGGACACTTAGGCCAGCTCCTTGAACCTCTGAGTCATGGTACTACATTTAGAGGCAGCGTGGTTAGTAGCTCCTTCACTGCAGTCAGGCAGAAGAATCAGAAATTTGTAATGTTCATTTTGAAAAGTTTCTAAATGGCTGAGTTTAGAACCTTTGGGGTTCTGGTTTGCTAGCGATTGCTAAATGACAGGTACTCTGAGGCCTTGCTCTTATGTGCTCTGTCAACAGTGGACATGCTGGCCATCACTCAGCCCTGAGCAGGGATAGAGCCATCTGTGGTTGGGTGTGAGGTGAGAAGAGAGTGACAAAGTCGATGAGTAGACAGAGAAACAAGAACTAAGCACGCACCATATCTACACTGCCCCTGTTTCTTTGCCCCACAGAGTGTACAAGAGACAATTTATCACCCAGTTGTTCAGTTGCTACAAGTTCATCACTCTTGTTTCCTCTCATAGCTTATGCTTTCTAATTGCCCCCATCAGAACCATCAGCTGTTCTTCTTGGCTTAAGCTTCGAGATACTTAAAATACTGCCTTCTGGTTTCTGTCTTTGATGTACTGAAACACTGGTGCACACTTGTCATTGCCTTTCACCTCGGCATTGAAATAACCCCGTTTCCCTAACTCTGTTTCTTCCACTCAGGCTGTGCTCCATGTAGCTGCCATAGTAACCTTCAGACCTGTGTGACATTACTCCTCTGACCAGAGCCCTCTCATCATTTTCCAAACATATTAAATAACAAGTCTTTCCTGTTACTAATATACAGTGGACCCTTGAGTTACAACTGGAGTGGCATACAAACAATTTGGGTTAATTAGGTTAATGGAAGATTCACCTGCTTCTTGCTATCTGGATTGTGTATTCAGGAAACATCCAGATCTTAACTGTATTGACTGACACCCAACTCCAGTTACAACCAGCCCTCTGGAACCAATCAAGTTCCTAAGTCAAGGCCCCACTGTGCAGTTATCAGGAACCTCCTGAGTTCTCCATCTGCCATCCATCTCCTTGCCTTTCTCCAGCCACACTGGCTTTCTTGATTTGTCTTTTCTTTTCTCCTTAAAACAATATCTCATCATGTAGTTCAGGCTGGTCTTGAACTCAGTATGTGTTCCAAGCTGGCCTCAACTCATGTTGATCCTCCTGCCTCATCCTCTCCAGTGCTAGGATTACAATATGTGCCACCATGTCTGGCTCTTGTTTTGTCTTGAGCCGGTCAGGCATATCTTCATTTCAGGGGGTTTGCATTTACTGTTTCCTTTGCCTGGAACATTTCTTCCCCAAATGATTGAATGGTGGTTCTCTCTGCATTTAAATCTCTTTGAATATCATTTCCTTGGGAAGCGTTTCCTTCCTTCCTTTCTTCCTTCCTTCCTTCCTTCCTTCCTTCCTTCCTTCCTTCCTTCTTTTCTTTCTCACTTTCTGTCTCTTTCTCTTTCTCCCTCCCTCCTCCATCCTCCCTCCTTTCCTTCCTCCTTCTCTCTCTCCCTCCCTCCCTCTCTCTCTTTCAAGACAGGCTCTTGTTCTATAATTCAGGCTGACCTTGAATTCACTGTGTAGCCCAGGATGCCCTCAAACTTGTGTCAGTCCTCCTGCCTCAGTCTCCCAAGTGCTGAGATTACAGGTGTGCACCACTATGCCCACCAGGGAAAGCTTTTTCTGATCATCCAGTCTAAAATACTGTCACCTTTCTGTATATCTGCCTGTCTAGATATCCATACATACATCCATTCATCACTTTACTTTCTTTAATTTTCATTATACTACTTATCTCTAAGTAGTATAATGAAAAATTGACATTGTATATCTAGTATGTCTGTCTCCTCCATTAGAATCTAAGCTTTGGGAAGGCAGTGTCTGTTTTGTTCACTGTTATTTCTCTAGCTGATAAGACAGTGCATGTAATATAACAGGGATCCAGTAAATACTTGATAATCAGAGACTTTCTTGGCTTAGTTAGCAGAGTATGCCAAGTGATGAATCTTAATAGCCAATGGGTGAATAATTTTAATTGTGTGTTCCACACAAATATACATATATACATAATCCTTATGATTTATCCAGCTCTGTGCTAAGTACTTTGCTTGCTTTACCTTGTTTAATAAAACAGCTGCCAGATAGGTGCTATTGTTTTCCCATCATATTAATGAAAAAATGGAGACTCAGAGAGGCAACTTCACTCAGGGCCATATAGTTATTAAATAACATGAAGTAATTAAACTGGATCTGGTCTGGCTCTGAAACCTTTACTCAGTAACTATGTTAGATATTACATGTTCTTATTTTGAATGTGCCCAAATTCTATTGGGAAAAAATAGCATAAGAGAAAACTTTGTATATATATGTTAGATTTTAAGTCATTTAGAAAATAGGTGACACTAAAGATCACAAGTAGTAATTAAAAATACAAATTGATGTATTCAGTTATAGTGAATAAATTACATGAGAAATTTCTACAGCTCCCATTTTGTAGCTTTCTTGCTTTCTTTCTTTTTCTTTGTTTCTTTCTTTCAAGACAGGGTCTCACTTTGTAGTTCAGGCTGGCTCTGAGTTCACTGTGTAGCCAAGGCAAGACTCAAACTCAGCAATCCTCCTGCCTCTGCCTCCTGAGTGTTGGAATTAGGATGTGAGCCACCATGCCCAGCACTGTGATATGTGGTACTGATTGTTAGTAGGTGTGAGTCACCACACCTGGTATTGTTTATGTGGTTAGCAGGGACCAAAACAGGGACCTTGTGCTTGCTAGCCAGGAGCAGCAACCACTGAGCTAAATCTCCAGCCCATTTGTATCTTTCTTTTTAAAGAAAAATTGTCTATGGTCATACACCCTGAATGCACCCAATCCCGTCTGCTCTTGGAAGCCCTTAAGGACAATTTAAGAAAAGGTAATCTCAGTTAAATTCTGCAAATAAAAGTTACCATATTGGCACATTGACAAGCTGCTCTGTTTTTATTTCTTATGCTCAGTGGTAATTTTTCTTTCTTACCCCATCTGTCCCTGTTACCTCTTGTTTAGGGTCATCTCTAGCTCTTGCTGTCCTCTGTGTGTGTGTGTGTGTGTGTGTGTGTGTGTGTGTAGCATCAAGCACCTTCTCTTCAGGCTTCATCCCACCTCAATCCTTGCTGGGTGGTTTCATTTTATGTAGAAGAACTCCACTGATTCAGCCTCCATAGTTGGCTCATTCCTCCAGTATCTCTCCTCGACCTCCCTTCTTTTGGGAAGTAAATAGCCACCTTCTTCAGATTATAGTTCTGATGATTTTCCAGCTCTCAGTCTGGTATTACTTAAGCACTTCTACATAAAAATTTTTATTGTTGGGCCGGAGGGTTAGTTCAGTGGTTCCAGTGCCTGCCTCGCAAGTGCAAGGCCCTGAGTTTAATCCCCGGAAACTACATACAATGCTGGGCGTGGAGACTCACACCCACCAACAATCAATACCACATACCACAGTGCCAGGCATGGTGGCTCACGCCTGTAATCCCAGCACTCAGGAGGCAGAAACAGGAGGATTGCTGAGTTCAAGGCTTGCCTGGACTACATAGTGAGCTCAGAGCTAGCCTGAACTACAAAGTGAGACCCTGTCTCAAAAAAATAAAAGATTATTGTTTACATTAGTTTACGTTGTTATATCTTCTTTCTACATGGGAAAAATAAACCGCTTTCCTCCTGAAATGTAATCCTTTTGATTACATCTCCAAACTACATATTTAATAAAATTATCTACTGTCCTTTTCAATAGGACATTGGCTGTTGGGTTATAGGGTTTGAATAGCAGCTCCAGACTATCTTGCAGACACAGGTACTTTCCATGTTTACCTTTTGCTTGCTTCAGTGGAAGTCTGTTCTCCTGTCTTGAGATTACCTTGTTATAACAAGCTTGTACCACACATTCATTGACAGAGCACAGACATACTTCTATTCTGTTTATCCTATATCGCTTGATTACAAAAAGAGTATGTTTTCTCAGTTGACCTAGAATGCTAATCCTGTCTAGCTACAAGAGAAGCTGAGATCACACCTATCTAGTTCTTTACCTTTCTGATAAGCCAGGCAAGGATGGGGACAAGAATTTCCTGCTACAGAAGACAGGGAAGGAAATAATTGTTAGAGCAGCAATATTAATATCTGTCATTTATTCTAAACCCAAGAAAAACATAGGAATCATCTGTGTCATTTTTTGTATTGCCCAAATTGAAAAGATTTGTTTCTGTTTACAAGTGTTTGTAAGTTTGAGCTCTCTGGTGTGGGTAATTAACAAGCATGAGGCAGAGAGGGAGAGAAGGTATTAGTTTTTGAAGGGTGTTCATAGTTTTCAATAACTTTGTGTGATATATAAACAGCAAACGTTTTTCACAGTTCTAGAGACCAGAAGTCTAGCATGGTTAAGTTCAGGTGGGAGCCCTCTTCTGTATTTCAGCCTATTTCTTTCTCCACTGAGTTTCATGGGCCAGTAGATATAGCACTCTCAATTCTGTTCTCTGAGGGTACTAATACCTTTCAGGAGAATTCTACCCTCATAAACTGGTCATTACTCAAAGGCACCACGTCCTACTACTATAACACTGCAGGGTAGCATTTCAACAAGTAAATTTTAAGCATACATAATTGGTCCATACTAGATAGCAGGAAGGGAGGGAGGGAAAAACAAATTTAAAAGAACTAGAGTTAATAATTTTGCTTAGATGTTAGTTCATGTGGCAAATTTTCTAGGCCACTATGTGATAGGAATGTTTAAAACATACATATTAGCCTGTCCTTGAACTTTGGTATATAATGTCTCATTTTCTTTTTGTGACCTTCAAATTTAGACAGGGATTATATGACAGAAGAATGACTAATTTCTGTTCTCCTTTCTGGCATTCAATCAAAGAAAAATTGCTCTAGTGAGATTTGACATAACCATATAATTAAACTTGGGAATAAATTATTAAATGGATAGAGGGTGCCTTTCTAAATAAATAAAAGTATATATAATAATGCAGTAGAAAGTAACTCACCCTGTCTAATTTGTTGATTCAGTTGTACCCAATAAACATTACTGAAAGAAAGTCAGTCATTACCATCTCATAGAGTTCATAAATGAAGAGTCCACCAGATGACCTTACCCTTGCTTGTTGGACTGGAGCTCCAGTAGAGGACAGCCATATGTAAAGTCACAGCTTTATGTCTATGTAACAAACTCTGCAACAGAGCTGTAGGAAGTAAGGATCGTCACTTGTGACAGTGCCTGTCCTGTAAGATAGTATTATCCTCATTGCTAAGTCATGAATAGAGCACTAAACGTTTAGGTTAACTTGGTCCCAAGTAGTGGGGCTGGTGGTGAGCTGGTTAACTGGTGGTGAGCTGGTTAACACAGTTCCAGTGTGTTTTGTCCTACACTGTGGGAGAGAAGTTATATCTCAGACCATATTGCACTTGAGATTGACCCTAGGAAATAAGATTTCAATAGATTGATGGCAGAAACATTTGAGGCATGTGGTGGTGAATATGTGACACGTGCTGTGGCAGGCACACAGAACCCTCTGTGTGGGTATTTGAGTCAAGTCACTCCAGCATTGTCCCAACAGTTGAGCATTCAGGTTTAATTGCAGTGTGCACAATTTGTGATAAGTTACAGTTTGGGCACTCAGTCTCCAAAAGGTTTGCCATCACTGTTCTAGGCAATAAGAATAACATGAAGAGGTTTTAGAATAATTTTGATGTAACACAACTTTTGGCAAAGTAAAGATTAGAAACATGCTTGAATCTTGTAATGAAAGGCCTGTCCTCAAGGTAAAGTATAATGTATAAACCAGATATTTAAGGTCTAAGTAAAGCCCTTAAGCACAAGATATAAATATAAAGTATAAGATACATACATACCTGAGGTATTTGTATTTAATTCAGTAGACAGCAGGAGGCCTCAGGAGACTGTGATCAGAACGGTACTCTGGGACAGTTAACTGTCTACAAATACATCTGGCTACACTAGAGATGATCCAGAGATGATGATATGCAGCACTTCAGGCACTAGGTAAGAAGGGCCCTGTCATGAGCTACTTTTCACATAGTTTAGTTAACAGTCTCACATAGTACTGAAAAAGAAGTAGATATCCACAAATCTGAGAGCTATTTAAGTTTGCTGCTATTTGCCTAAATTAGTAACAATTATTTACAACTCCTAAAAGTTAAGGTTGTCTTCGCATTTAAATATGGTTTCTTTTGTACCTTTATAGATGAATCATCTTGCCTCAGACAAGTTTTCTAAGGTAAATTTTCAGTTGCTTAAAACTACCTAACAAAGAGACTTGCCCTTTGTGGCAAGAGGAATTCCAAGGAGAGTCTGTATTTACTCACTCTCTTGTCTGAAATATCTAAAAACACTGAACAAACATGTATTAAATAACATTAGTCATTAGAGAAATGCAAAATAACCATATGAGATACTGCAACTTACCTGTCTGAATTGGAAAATAAAAGGAAAAGAAAAAGACCATACTTAGTCTTGGGAAGGATATACAGCATTTAGAATACTCATACAATGCTGGTGGGAATGTAAATGTTTGGAAATAATTTCTTTTTTTTTTTTTTTTGAGACAGGGTCTCGCTTTGCAGTTCTGGCTGGCCCTGAGCTCACTATGTAGCCCAGGCAAGCCTTGAACTCAGCAATCCTCCTGTCTGCCTCCTGAGTGCTGGGATTACAGAAATGAGCCACCATGCCTGGCACTGTGGAATGTGGTGCTGATTGCTGGTTGATTGCTGGTGGGTGTGAGTCACCACGCCCAGCATTGTTGTATGTGGTTACTGGATCAAACTCAGGACCTTGCACTTGAGAGGCAGGCGCCGGAACCTCTGAGCTAAATCGCCAGCCCTGGAAATAATTTCTTAAACACCAAAATGATATAATCTATTCTGATGCAATTACTCAAGGGAAAATAATGCATGTCTATTTATATACAAATAATTATATATAAATGCTATTAACAGCTATGTGTAATAACTGAAATCACCCCAAATGTTCATTTATGAGTAAATGAATAAAGTTTTGGCGCCAAGCATGGTAACTCATGCCTGCAATACCAGCACTTGTGAGGCAGAGACAGGAGGACTGATGAGTTTGAGGCTTGCCTGGGTTACATAGTAAGCTCAGGACCAGCCTGAACTACAAAGCAAGACCCTGTCTCAAAAAAAAAAAAAAAAAGTTTGGGCATGCTTATTAATAGAATACATGCAATAGCAACAATAAATCTCAAAATAATTCTGTTGACTGAGAGAATCCAGACCTCCCTACCAAAGAAAATAATTTCTCTTTATGTGAAACTGAGAAATTTATACTGTTAGAAAACATGTTGTTTCTAATTTATACTGTTAGAAAATATGTGGTTGCTAAGGCACAGTGATATTGTGTAAAATAAGGTACAGTGATATTTTATAAAAAGTGATATTGTTTCATAGTTTCACAAAGGGAAGGACATTGAGAAAGGGTAGGAAAGAAAAAAAGAATTGAGAATGATGGGTATTATCTTGATTTTGATATTTTTATAAACTCATCTTTAGCTAAACTTATTAAATAGCATAGTATACTTTATGTGCTATTTTTATGTCAACATTACTTTAATAGAGCTATTTTAAGCTGTTAAAATGTTACCAGGCCAACCTTGGATGCACAAGTTTGATCCCCTGTACTGCCAAAAAAAAAAAAAAAAGTTACCAGATACAACTTTCTGAGTTCAACTAAAATTTTGAATTCTGAGAACTTCAAATAGGATAAATATACAGCATTTGGACACTCAGTTTTCAAAAACTCTTTCTCCACATTTATAGTTACAGTGTTTAACTTTTTTAAATTATTGAAATGGAAACCATTTATCTTGTGAGGAAGTGAAACAGTAGAAACTTATAAAATCTACTAGTGAAAACATACATTTATGTGATCACTTTGTAAAAACACTTTAAAATTTAATATGTATACCCTAAAACTGAGGAATTCTATCCTAGGTATATATGAAAAGAGCAGCTGTCAAACTGGTTTGAGGAGTTCTTTAAAATTAAGAACCCAAAGAGTTTTTGTTTATGTGAGATAGTTGCTATTTTAGAAATTAAAACAAGGAAGTTCTGAAATACTTTTAAACAAGAATATAAAAACATTTGACATGTTAACACAAATGTTTACAAAAATATTTCAAACATAAAATAGCAAAAAAGTGATATTGTTTTATATTTTCACAAATCTCTTTAATGATTTGTCCAGTAGAAAACTGATAATTATATCTTTTGGGATATATTAAATCTGTTGGGTTATATTGTTTTATTTGAAATATATGAATATAATCTGACCTCATAAGCAGGTGAAAAAATGAGAATTCTTTTAAACAGCGTTTTTTGAAAATTCTGGATAGTTTGGTATTATACAGTTCTCCAAGTGATACTTTCTTAAATTAAGTTTCAGTGTTGAATCTCAACACTTTTGTATTCTGTTGTATTAAAGTCTGTTATCTACCTTGTAATTTGAATGAGTCTTACATATGCATTATTTTGTAATGTTATGTACTAGTCATTTGGAAAATACTAGTTTCCTGAGTTATTCATATATTTTAAGTGTTGACACATTAGATTACATAACCATTAGTATCACTGCCATCAGTGGTATCAGAGAAGTCATTATCAATGAAAAAGCTGTGAGGCTTACTGGGCCAGACAGGGTTTGTAAAAATTCTAATTTTTATTCCCTTTGTTGAGTTTATTTATATATTTTAAGTATACATTATGACCATATTCATCATTGAGAATTTATACCTCTACATGATTTATCTTGATCTTTCCCCCATTCTGTTGCCCTCCCTTCAACCCCTCCCCATATACTTAAGTTTTGTTTTTCCTTTTTACTATCAAATTTTTTCTTTCTCTTCTTTGCTTTCCCCTGGCCATCCCAACTTCCCCTTTAAAATTCTAGTTTTCATTTGAGAGATCAAATTTTATCATTGGCAACCAGTACCATCATTCTTTTCTTTTTAAGTCACAAACTCTCTTTATTTCTGAGAAAGTAACTACTGCTTAATATAAGGTCTCAATCTTGATAGTTTGAAGTCTGTCAAACATTTTTAAGTTAAAGTTATTGTCCAGGAAAATAAAATAGTTCATACAACAATCACTCAGTTATACTTCTTGCGACAGCCATTGATCTCTGTTATACATCATGAATCCTTTTTAGGCAGAATTCCCATTTAGTGATACAAATGCAATCAGTAAACATTTTTTTTTTTTTGAGACAGGGTCTCGCTTTGTAGTTCAGGCTGGCCCTCAGCTCACTATGTAGCCCAGGCAAGCCCCTGCGAACTCAGCAATCCTCCTGTCTCTGCCTCCCGAGTGCTGGGATTACAGGCGTGAGCCACCATGCCCGGCACTGTGGTATGTGGCATTGATTGCTGGTGGACGTGAGTCACCACGCCCAGCATTCTATGTGGTTACCAGGATCGAACTCAGGACCTTGTGCTTGCGAGGCAGGCGCCGGAACCACTGAGCTAAATCTCCGGCCCAGTAAACATTTTCTATAAAGCATCAGATGGTAAATACTTTAGGCTGTGTGATCTCTGAATTGAGTTTGAATGTTAAAACTATTCAACTATGTTATCATATGTACTCCCATGTTTATAGCAGCTCAGCTTGTGATAGCTAAATTTTGGAAACAACCCAAATGCCCATCAACTCTAGACTGGATAAAGAAGATGTCATTTTTTTATAAAATGGAGTATTACTCTGCCATAACAAATGATAACTTTTATTTATACTCAGGACATACTCATAAGTGAAATAAATAGGTCACAGATGTGTAAATATTGATCTTTTCTCTGGTATGAGAAACTGAAATGTAAATGAATTCTAGAATGCATGATAGATGTTGTGAAATAGTAAATATTCAAAGGGAAATGGGGTTTAGGGATAAGTAATGAGGGGAAAGAAAAAAAATCAGAGGAAGAAGTAAAAGCTGCCAAGAAGCATATGAAGAAAAGCTCAACATCGCTGGTCATTTGAGAGATGCAGATGAAAACAGCACTAAGATTTCATCTCACTCTACCAAGAATGGCTGCTATCTCAAAATTAGCCAGTAACAAATGCTGACAAGGCTGTGGAAAAAAAGAAACCCTTCTCCACTGTTGGTAGACATGTAGACTGGTACAACCTCTATCAAAATCATGGAGATTTATGGAAAAAACTAGGATTAGAGGTCCCATTTGACCCTGCTATTCTCCTGCTAGTAATATACACAAAAGAATGAAAAGAATCATATCATAGTGACATATGTGCACCAATGTTCATAGCTGCTCAGTTGGTGATGGCTCAATCTTGGAAACAACCCAAAAGCCCAACAACTAGAGACTAGATAAAGACGATGTGTTTTTTTCTATAAAATGGAATATTACTCTGCCTTAATGATAAGTGTGAGTCATTTATACTCAAATGGACCTATGTTCAGGGCATACTCATAAGTGAAATAAATAGGTCACAGAAGTGTAAATATCGTATCTTTTCTCTGGTATGAGAAACAAGATATTAATGAGTTCTAGAATGTATGATGGATATTGTAAAATAAAAAAATATTCAAAGGGAAATGTGGAGGGGTAAGCAATGAGGGGTAAAAAATGTGATGGTAATAAAGGGAAATAAAGTTGATGTATTTAGAGTGTAAGAGACTATGGGGGTATAGGGGAAAAATGAGAATTAAATCGTGTCATATACTGGTACAAATTCTCAATATTGAGTGGGATCATGATGTATATATACAACATACCAAAACAAAACAAAAAAAGAAACAAAGTTTGTGCATATAGACGCAGAGAGTTTAGAGTAAGTACGGGAAGGGGGAAAATGAGAATTGTCATGCCATATTGGTACAAGTTCTCAATATTGAGTGTATTTGTGATGTGTATATATGATGTACAAATAGAATGAAAGCAGCCTCAGACAGTATGTAAATACTGCACCATGACTGTGTTTCAAGAAAATTTTACAAAAATAAATCAGGCCAGGTTTTCCTAGAAAACTATAGTTTGCCAACCCCTAGCATAGAATAGTAAAAAAGATAAGTATAATTAGCCATGCATACGCCAGTAGTGCCAGCTATTCAAGAGTCTAAAGCAGGAATATCCCTTGAACCAAGGAGTTGAGGACAGTCTGGGTAGCATAGCAAGACTCTCTCAAAAAGATTAGGTTTAAGATTTAAAGAAATTGATATATTTTACTGCTTTATCAAAGACACTATTCTCAAAAGCATAACTGTCATCAGCCAGCCCCCCATCTCCACTCAGAGCAGCCATTCTCAACACTCTTCACGGTGTGACTCTCCCCTCTGAGACTAACCTTGGCACCTGAGCCCTGAGCCCTGAATTTTAGAGCTCATCCAGCCCCTAAATTTTCCCATAAGTTGCCTCTACTTTTATTTCAACATCACCTCTTTTGGGCTTTTTCTCTTGGTCTCAAAAATGAGTAAAAAGCCTTTCTTATGGCCATGTGTCATTCCTTACACCCAGTGAGCCAGAGCTTTGATCCTTCCCTGCCAAACACAGCAGCGATTTTTCATTCATAAATTACATCCTTACACTTTGGCTCACTGGAACTTAACTGCAATCACTAATTGCATCTTGAGTTTTTGGAGTTCCTAATTGGTTCTACTGTTTCACTTTTCCGGAACTCTTTTCTTCGTCCTTCTACTCATTTCTCTTTCATTTATACCTTAAATGATGATGTTTCTTAACTTTCACTCTACATTTTCATTTTTCTTTGTATGATATTTGGATTACATCTTCTAAGTACATAGTTTCAACTTCTATTTAATTCCTGATGACTCTTGACCTTTCTGTGTAGGCCAGCTATTTCTCCAGAACTTTAGAACATATTTCCCATCTTCTGTCACACTTCTCAATTTGGATTGGAACAGCGCTTTCAAGTTTACCATTTCCCAAATGGTTTTTATCTCTCTTGAAACCGACTTTTCTCTGATTTCAGTAAATAGCACTTACTGGAACACCTCACCAAAAATCTAGAATTGTTCAAAATTCCTCTCTCTCCCCCCACCCCTCTCTCTCTCCCTC
>PVIC010021995.1:0-28060 GCA_004025085.1 Thryonomys swinderianus
AGGACCTGAGTTCGATCCCTGGTTACCACATATAACGCTGGGCGTGGTGGCTCACGCCTGTAATCCCAGCACTCGGGAGGCAGAGACGGGAGGATTGCTGAGTTCGCGGTGGCTTGCCTGGGCACCATAGTGAGCTCAGGGCCAGCCTGAACTACAAAGCAAGACCCTGTCTCCAAAAAGCAAAAAAAAAAAAAAAAAACACAAGCCAACAAATCCACTAAGAGAATGTATTATGCTCTACTCTAGAAATTGTTAAAGACCTACATTCCCTCTAGAATATCATCTTACACACTAAGGGAACCTTTCCATCCCTGAGAAAGAGACAGCATTTACCAGGTCAACACATCCTCCCATCCAAGGTACCTCCACCAGGGTAGCACTTGGCCAGGACAACTGTGTTTACACAATAGTCCCAACCCAGGTCTCTGCCTGCTGCCTGCACCACTGAAAGTAAGGTCTGTCAGTGCCTAGGCACCAGCTGCAGCCTCATTTCATGCAGGCCCAGCATGGGACACCTTGAGCCTACCCATCAGGCTCAGGCTGGCTGGCTTGGGCCCACCATACCCCACCTGACACTGTGGCTCATTCAACCCCAGGCCATCTGTAACAGCCCAGGATAGCAACACTGCCAGATTCTGGTAGACTAAAACCAATGTTTAAAAACTGGAGGGCCAGGAATATAGTTCAGTGGTTCCATACCTGCCTCAAAAGTTTAAGGTTCTGCCAGGCATGGTGGCTCACACCTGTAATCCCAGCACTCGGGAGGCAGAGGCAGGAGAATTGCTGAGTTTGAGGCTTGTCTGGGCTACATAGAGAGCTCAGGGCCAGCCTGTGAACTACAAAGCAAAACCCTGTCTAAAAAAACAAAAAAGTTTAAGGTTCTGAGTTCAATCTCCAGTACTGGAAAAATAAGAAATAAATAAACAAACTTGAACTGTTCTTCCTTTCCAGAGCAACAAAACCTCATTTGCCCTCCATGTGAGCAGGTATGTCACCCAATCCAGCTGTGCTGTATTTGAATACTACAGACTCCATCTCATGAACTCACCCAAGAATTTCCTCTGTGAGTGGAAATCTCCTTTCTAAGAAATTTCTAGAGCAACAATGTTGCCAAGAAGGCTACCCCACCCACCTACATATAAGCAAGGCTCTGCTGTCCTCCACCAACCTAACTGTATGTAAAAGCTGCTCCTGTAATAATGGTCATGACCCAGATGTAGGCACCAGAGAGACCAGTCTCTCTGAAGTGCCAGGAATGAGTGGTAAGTAAAACATTAGAATTTAAAACTTGATTTCCATGTGGGTTGGGATATTGTAACATGCAGGGACCATGTTTCTTTTTGTTCATGATATCACCCCACCCACAGCACACAGACTTAAAGATTTAAAACCACAAAACCTTATGCCTGTGGTGCAATGGGTTTCTGACCTCTCCTGAATTACAATGAGGCTCACAGCAATTGCTGCTGGAAAAAGGCATCTCACATTAGCTGTCAACCGTCAGATGCTTGGAGAAGGAACAAACAAGCAGTCTCACCTGTCTATCCCACATCTAACAGACAGTAAGGCCTTTCTGGCACCTTGAGAGAACAGTCCTGAAGTGGACACCCAGGTGGAGACCAAATTAAGGTCTAGCATTAACATGATCTCAAGCCAGCTCTAGGCTTCCTGAGCACTGGAGCTGCTCCCTCCTGAGCTGCAAGGGGAAAGAGGGCACACACAAAACTCCTAAGTGACTGTCTTCAGATTCATGGCTGAAAAGACAATGGAGGAAAACTTCATTAATGGGACAGCCAAACTGACACCAACCTGGTTACTGATGCCAATTTGGGAAATTTAGAAACCCAACACAAATCTGAAATCCAGTTCAATGGTCCCCCCCCCACTAGGTCTGCAACAATGTCCCCAACTGGTTCAAAGTTAGGAAAAAGACTTTAAATATTTTTACTTTATAGGACTATGTCAGTTATTTTTCTTATGCTACATTTGATGTTAAAAACACTAATTCTGAAGGGACGGTGGCACACTCCTATAATTTCAGCTGCTTTGGAGGCTGAAGCATTCCCTGTCTCAAAATAAAAAATAAAAAATGGATGAGGGGTTTAGGATTTAGCTCAGAGGTTCCAGCACCTGTCTCAAGTGCAAAATCCTGAGTTTAATCTAGATTACCAAAAGGTGGGAGGGGCTGGGGATGTAGCTCAGTGATATGCCTGCTTAGCATATACAAAGCCTTAAATTCAGTCACTAGCACTGCCAAAACAAAAATGAAAGTGATACGAAAAAGTACTTCATGAATAGTAATAGTGTTGTTTTTTTTTTTTTGAGACAGGGTCTCACTTTTGTAATTCAGGCTGACCCTGAGCTCACGATGTAGCCCAGGCAAGCCTCGAATTTACCAATCCTCCTGTCTCTGCCTCCCAAGTGCTGGGATTGCAGGTGTGAGCCACCACGCCCAGCATTGTATGTGGTTGCCGGGGATAGAACTCAGGACCTTGTGCTTGCGAGGCAGGCGCCGGAACCACTGAGCTAAATCTCTGGCCCATGAATGTTAATACTAAAAATACAGTGTATAGAAGGGTCAACTTAACTGCTCTTATATGACCTAACAAACAGGTTTTTAAATCTGCCTGTGAAAAGACACAGTACCACAGAAAAATATTACCTTAATTTCAAATGAAAATGATCAAAGCTTTGTTCGGTGTGCTCTTCAGAGAACAAAGACTGAGTGAGCAAGCTTAGGACATCTTCATACATCTGGCTGGGGGAGAGGTAACCCAAGCTACTCCATTAGAACTCCACTCCCCCAAAAATAAATAAAATAAAGTTCTAGGCCCACCTGAGCAACATAAATTATCTTAAAATAAAATACAGCTGAGGGCTGGAGATATAGCTCAGTGGATCTGGCGCCTGCCTCCCAAGCGCAAGGTCCTGAGTTTGATACCGGTAACCACATAGAATGCTGGGCTTGGTGACTCATGCCCACCAGCAATCAATACCACATACCACAGTGCCGGGCGTGGCAGCTCACGCCAGTAATCCCAGGACTTGGCAGGCAGAGACAGGAGGATTGCTGAATTCAAGGCTTGCCTGGGCTACATAGTGAGCTCAGGGCCAGCCTGAACTACAAAAAACGAGATCCTGTCTCAAAAAAACAAAAACAAAAATATACAGCTGAGGCAGGAAGGTTTCCATGACATAGAGGCCAGCCTGCACTACACAGTGAATTTAAGGTCAGCATGAACTACCTAGTGAGATCCTATCTCAAATAAATAAAGAGCAACCAACCATTCAAACTGGGACTACAGTTTAGTGCAAGATCTGGCATTCGATTTCTAATATCAAAATAAATACACAAAATATGAGTGGTCTCACTATGTTCCCCAGACCAGTCCCAACTCCTGGGCTCAAGAGATCAACATATCTCAGCCTCTACGGTAGCTGAGATTAACTAGGATTACAGGGCCCTGCTAGAGCACTAAGCAACCTCTCTGACTTTTTTTTTGAGACAGGGTCTCACTTTGTAGTTCAGGCTGGCCCTAAGCTCCTTATGTAGCTCAGGCCAGCCTCAAACTCACAGCAATTCTCCTGCCTCTACCTTCTGAGTACTGGGATTACAGGCATGAGCCACCACGCCTGGCATTGTGGTGTGTGGTACTGACTGCTGGTGGGCATGAGTCACCACGACTGGTATTGTTGTATGTGGGTACCAGGGATTGAACTCAAGACCTTGCGCTTTCAAGGCAGGCCCCAAAACCACTAAGCTAAATCTCAGGCCCAGCACTTTGACTCTTTAATAATCTCAGCTTCACAAACTTAAGAAACAATACAAAAATGCTGGGTATTGGGCCACAGATTTAGCTCAGAGGTTCTGGTGCCTGCCTCACAAGCGCAAGGTCCTGAGTTCAATCCCGGTAACCACATACAACAATGCTGGGTGTGGAGACACTCGCCCACCAGCAATCAACCAGCAATCAGCACCACATTCCACAGTGCCGGGCATGGTGGCTCACGCCTGTGTTATCCCAGCACTCGAGAGGCAGAGACAGGAGGATTGCTGAGTTCGAGGCTTGCCTGGGCTACATAGTGAGCTCAGGGCCAGCCTGAACTGCAAAGCGAGACCATGTCTCAAAAAACAAAAAAATGCTGGGTATGGTTCATACCCATAATCCCAGCACTGGGGAGGCAGAAGCAGGAGGACTGCTATGAGCTCAAGGTTGGCCTGGGCTACACAGTGAGCTCAGGGCCAGCCTGGACTACAAAGCAAACCCTGTCTCAAAAAAAAAAAAAAAAGAGGGCCAGAGGGTTAGTTCAGTGGTTCCGGCCCCTGCCTCGCAAGCACAAGGTCCTGAGTTCGATCCCGGTAACCACATACAATGCTGGGCGTGGAGACTCACACCCACCAGCAATCAATACCACATATCACAGTGCCTGGCGTGGTAGCTCACGCTAGTAATCCCCGCAATCGGGAGGCAGAGACAGGAGGATTGCTGAGTTTGAGGCTTGCATGGGCTAAATAGTGAGCTCAGGGCCAGCCTGAACTACAAAGCGAGACCCTGTCTCAAAAAAAAAAAAAAAAAAAAAAAAAAAAAAAAAAAAAAAAAAAAAAAAAAAAAAAAAAAAAAGAAGAAGAAGAAAGAAACAATACAGAGATCCACTCCACTCTTTTCCCCCAAAAGTGACATCTTGTAAAACTACAGGACATAGTACTGATACAGTCAAAGGACAGAACACTGTCAAGAATCCATCAGCTGCTCTTGTGGGATCATATCCACCTTCCCTTAACCTGGAAGCCCCAATACCATCGCCATTTCTATATCCTGTCCTCTCAAGAATGTCATAAACCTGTGTCACATATTGGTTCAGATTCCCCAATGTTTTGTGTGATTGTGAGCTGTGCATATAATGTACCAATAAAGTTTACTGAATAATGAAAAAAATAAATACCATTCTCACCATCATCAAAACCAACTGATAGCGTTTCCATATTTGACAATTGGTTAGAAGAGCACCTGGCATGGAGTTGGTGCTCAAAAATGGAGTTCTCGCCGGGCGTGGTGGCTCACGCCTGTCATCCCAGCACTCGGGAGGCAGAGACAGGAGGATTGCTGAGTTCGAAGCTTGCCTAGGCTACATAGTGAGCTCAGAGCTAGCCTGAACTACAAAGCGAGACCCTGTCTCAAAAAAAAAAAAAAAAAAAGGAGTTCTCTTTTTTGCGTTAACAATTTTTAAATAACTGTCTAATCAAAATGATAATACAATGACCCAGATTTTACATCAAATTATTCATTATTTGGAGCAATCAACTTCTAGAAAATGACCTGTCCTATTTTGAGTGTTTTTGACATAAGGAAATAATAAATGTTTGAGAAAATAAAAATTTTTTTTTTTTGAGACAGGGTCTCGCTTTGTAGTTCAGGCTGGCCCTGAGCTCACTATGTAGCCCAGGCAAGCCTGGAACTCAGCAATCCTCCTGCCTCTGCCTCCCGAATACTGGGATGACAGGCATGAGCCACCATGCCCAGCTCTGTGGTATGTGGTATTGATTGCTGGTGGGCGTGAGTCTCCACGCCCAGCATTGTATGTGGTCACCAGGGATCCAACTCAGGACCTTGCGCTTGAGAGGCAGGCGCCGGAACCACTGAGCAAACCCACCGGCCCGAGAAAATAAAAATTTAAAAAAAGAATGTCATAAAGAGCTGAGAGTTCAGCTCAGTAGCAGAGTATGAGATTAGCATGCACAAGGCACTTGGGGTTCAATCGCCAGCAAAGGAGGAAAAAAACACCCCAAAATCTAAGCTACACTTGGTGTCACAGAACTTTAATCTCAGCACTCACAGACAAGAAGATCAGGAGTTCCATGCTAGCCTGGGCAATTTAGCAAGATTCTGCTTCGAAACACTAAAAAGTCATAGAAATGGGAAGAGTATATAACACGTAAAAATTCATTTGTCTCATTCAGTTGAACTATAGTGAATTTCATCCACTCATTTCTTGTGTGCAGAGAGGGCTCTTCTTGTTGCTGAGCAGTTTTCTGTAGAAAGGATGTACTACACTCTGACCATTCATTGTCTGAAGGGTAGTGCTTTTTTTCCAGATCCCAGTTCAAATAAGGTTTGTGAAAACACTGTGCATGGGTTTTCACTAGACATCTTCCCTTTCCTTGAGAAATAAGGCTGAATGAAGCGTGGAACTGCTGGGCCACACAACAGTCACCAGTTTATTTTTTGTGGTGCTGTAAACTTTGTACCTGCTAGATAAGGGCTCCATCCCTGAGCTACATACATTCCAGCCCAGGCTGCCACTGTGGGTTTCAAAAACTGTTTTTATACGGTGCAGGGAACTAAACCTAGAGTCTTCACACTAAGCTGCTGAATGTTGAGATAGGGCCTTGATAAATTGCTAAACCACCTAGGCTGGGTTTGAACTTTCAATCCTCACCCCTGTGCCAGGCTCTTTGTTGTTTGTCTGCTTGTTTGATACAGTCTCAGTGTGTAGTACAGGCTGGCCTTGAACCATATTTTTTCTGCCTCAGCCTCTGGCATCAAAAGCTTAGATTTGAACAGCCTTAGCTGTGGATGCAGCTCAACAGTAACACACTTGCTTACCATGCGTGAGACCACAGGATTAAACTCCAGTACTGCAAAAAATTAATAAACTCTTTTGAAGTCAGCTATTAAAAAAAAAAGTAATTTCACCCCAATGACTCATCCCTTCCTGCCCTCCCCTCTGAAATCATGTATGTGCTTTTTCAAAGACTATGTAGTGAACCAGACACCCACATAGTTCCCTGTGCCCTGGTCAGCTATACCCAATCCTCTGCAGCTCACCCACGGCACAAGTGTGTAGTAAGTGCTGCTTGGATCCTTAGGCCTTGGCAACTTATTTCTGTATTGGGGATATTTAGGCCTGTTTAGATAGGGTCTGACTATGTTGCTCAGACTGGCCCTGAAAACCTGGGCTTGAACAATCCTCCCACCTCAGCCTCCCAAAGAGCTGGAACTTTGTGTATGAGTGGCTTAGACTTTTTTTTTTCTTTCTTTTCGAGACATGGTCTCGCTTTGTAGTTCAGGCTGGCCCTGAGCTCACTATGGTGCCCAGGCAAGCCGTCGCGAACTCAGCAATCCTCCTGTCTCTGCCTCCCGAGTGCTGGGATGACAGGCATGAGCCACCATGTCCGGCATTGTGGTATGCGGTGTTGATTGTTGGTGGGCGTGTCTCCACGCCCAGCATTCTATGTGGTTACTGGGGATCGAACTCAGGACCTTGTGCTTGCGAGGCAGGCGCCAGAACCACTGAGCTAACCCTCCGGGCCGTGAGTTAGACTTTTTACATGAATTATGAATGTGCAACTATGATTAACCTGCAAATAAACCTAAGTGAACCACTAAATGCAAATCTTTTCTTTCCTTTTTTTTTTTCTGGTATTATACTAAGGACTGAACCAAGGGCCTTATCGATACACTAGAGCTAACCCTCAGCCCTTTTGAGACTGTCTTGCTAAACCACTACTAAATCCCCCAGACTGAGCTTGACCTTTCAATCCTCCTCCTTCAGACGCCCCAAGAAAAGATGAATTATAGGTGTACATGTCCCAGCACCTAGCTAACTTTAAGAAAAAAATTATTCAGCTAGAATGGGCATTATGGTGCAGGCCTGTAATCCCAGCACTTGGGAGGCTGAGGCAGGAAGATCACCCTGATTTTGAGGCCAGCCTGGGTTCATGGCCAAGATGAAGTGTATAGCAAGACCCTGTCTCAAAAAAACAAAAACAAAAAACAAGTAAACAAACACTAAAATACTCAGCTAACTTTAGTTTTATTCTTTAAAACCAGAGACTCAAGAGAAAAGAAAGTAGTTCATGGGGAAAATAAAAAAAGGCAAGTGGCCTACAAGATTAATGAATCCCCCACATAGGACCTTATCCATGAATTTCAACTCAAGAGAGGCCTTTGGCATGTTCAAGAAAAACAACTTCAAATTGCCAGTAGAAGTACTTCTCACTGATCACCTAATAATTTAGTAAAAGGACACACACATTCAATTTTGCAATTAAATGATCTCTGGTGATCATCTATGTCCCCAGGAAAATGACCGTTAGATCCTAAACAAGTTGTTTTAATAGTAGTTTCACCTTCAGTGGCAAAGCTTGCCCACATTTATGTGGTCTTGGGTTCAATCCCCACAGAAAAACTTGAAGGGGGAGAAAAAAAAGAAAAAGGGAGAAAAAAAACACCTGTTAATTTCCAGTACCTTTAGTAAATGAACATTTAATGAGAAGCAGGAAAAATACATTTCAACTGGACATCACTTTCAGAAGACACCTAGGGCTGGGAATTTAGTTCAGTGGCACCACATATCTACCTGGCAAGTGTAAGGTCCTCAGTTTGATCCCCAGTACCGCAAAAACAAACAGAAGATACCTAAAAAATAACTGCTGAAGTGTTTGAGTATTTATTATTTGTAACTGATCCCATGCAACATGTTATCAGAGACTTAGCAGGTCAACCCTATCATTAACAATTTTTTTTTTTCTTTTTGAGACAGGGTCTCGCTTTGTAGTTCAGGCTGGCTCTGAGCTCACTATGTAGCCCAGGCAAGCCTCGAACTCAGCAATCTTCCTGCCTCTGCCTCCTGAGTGCTGGGATTACAGGGTGCTGGGATTACAGGCGAACTCAGCAATCTTCCTGCCTCTGCCTCCCGAGTGCTGGGATTACAGGGTGCTGGGATTACAGGCGTGAGCCACCAGCCCAGCACTGTGATATGTGGTATTGATTGCTGGTGGGCGTGAGTCTCCACGCCCAGCATTGTATGTGGTTACCTGGGATCGAACTCAGGACCTTGCGCTTGCAAGGCAGGCGCCAGAACCACTGAGCTAACCCTCCAGCCCCTCATTAACAATTTTTAAATCCCAACATTCAGGGGGCTGAAGCAGGAACTTACTCCAAATTCATGGCCAACTTGGACTTCACAGTAAGTTCAAGACTAGCTTGACTGGGGCCAAGGATTTAGCTCAGTGGCACCTCACCTGTCTGGTAAATACAAGATCGTGAGCTTGATGCCCAGTACCACAAAAAAGAAATAAGTAAATAAAAATTACTTGGTGCACTGGTTCCCACTAATATACATTGCCTTCTCTTGCCACCGTTTTAGCACCAATTTACCCTAACACCAGAGATGTAAGCTACTTGTTTTACCTGTAACTGCCAAACGCGGCCGCAAAAATCAGAAGCCCACTCTAGTCACCCTGTACAGGGCCCCGTATTTTTCCAATAATTGCCCATAGACTCAAAACTACTGTCTAATTCCACACTGCTGGAAATAGTAACTGAATCTTTCTTTACCAGGACTCTCCACCCATACACAGACACCCCCTAAAAACCCTAAAACCTGCAAATGTTAAAAAAAAACCTACAGTCAAATGTCACACGTTCATCGGCCACAAGCACTAATACTAGATGGTGTAATTACCATCTATCAAAGTAAACGAACGTGCTGACAAAATGTAGCTAAGTCCAAGAGGCAGAAACCCAAATCTCCTGAGGAGATGGATCACTCCCCAGGGGCCACCAAGAATGACAGGAAGATCTAAAGGTTAGCAAGGAAAGCTAGCAAGAAAACTTCCAGACTCTACTGGATAACCATTTCTAACGTCCACAACTTTCTAAAGTCTAAAGGCAGACAAGATACTACCTTCTGTGCATCTAAAGAGAGGAGATGACCTTTCAGAAGGCTCTTTCCCCTGCACTGATAACTACCTGACCCTATCTGCAAATCTTATCCAGGGGGCCTGAGAAAAGGTACAGATGGAAATCAAAATCTTTGTAGGTATTCTTGTCAACATGATAGAATTCAAGAAAAATAAAGCCAGGTGTAGCAGCACACCCCTGTAATCCCAATAGTCCAAAGGCTGAGGCAGGAGGACTGCTGCAAGTTTAAGGGCAGCCTGAACTATATAGTGAGACCCTGTCTGAAAATAAAATACAAGTAAAAGCTTTATTTTCCACTCTCAGAATGAGCCTCCAGAACTTTTAAAAAGTCTATCAAGAGGGCCAGAGGGTTAGCTCAGTGGTTCCAGCGCCTGCCTCGCAAGCGCAAGGTCCTGCGTTCCATCCCCGTAACCACATATAATGCTGGGCGTGGAGACTCGCGCCCACCAACAATCAACACCGCATATCACAATGCTGGGCGTGGTGGCTCACGCCTGTCATCCCAGCACTTGGGAGGCAGAGACAGGAGGATTGCTGAGTTCGCGGCGGCTTGCCTGGGCACCATAGCGAGCTCAGGGCCAGCCTGAACTACAAAGCGAGACCCTGTCTCAAAAAAAAAAAGTCTATCAAGAGAAATAAACTATGCAAATAATTTGGCACTTCTCAGCTCTGAAGAAGTAATCCTCAGGCTGACCCAAGCTCCCAAAACCCAGGGATACTGATACCTCAAGGCCCAATGCAGTTAAGGCCCAACCTGACAGTAATCGCCAGCTTATAACCTGAACTATAGAGTACTAGGACCTCCCTTCCCAACTGCCAGGGACTGGAAGCTACACACAGGCCACAAGACATCACAGAGGCAGAACCCTCCAGTACTGGTCAGAAAAGCAACAACTGCCATCATCCCTGAAGCCCCCATCCAGTCCCTGTCACCACCGTGAACCTGCTGTCTGAGTCCCTGCTGCAGCTACATCCCTGGAAAACAAATACAAAGCTTAAAGCAGAGCATAGGGGCCACACTGTAAGCAAGCCAAGGAGCTTTCTAGCCACAAACACCTGCGGAAAAGAGAACATGCAGTCCTGTATTTGTGCCCGAACTGTTCAAGGAAACTCTCATTTTCCAGTGAACCCCAAACTTTCCATCATACCATTCATTTTAAAAGGGGCATCATCTTGAACGAGAAAGACATATTCAGAAACTGACCCTACCCAGCAAACCCACTCTGCTCCCTAAGCAGCAACTTGCTACAATTCTTGGAAACATTAGGAAGATAGAGCTTACTCTGCCCAAGTTTGGGCATCAACAGTGGAAGAACATGCACATCACCGTACATCCCCCAATAATTTATCCAAACAGGTGGAGAATTAACCGAGGTCAGAACCTCATGAGTACCTTCAAAACTCTCCTTCACTCCACTACTTTAAGAAAAAAGGTAGGAAAAGGCTTTAAGCATCCACGTTTTGGCCCCAATCTTGCTGTTACGGCACCCCTAAACATCGAACCACATTATACTTGGGAAGATGCAAATCCTAAGCAACCTGGAAAACACTCAACATCAATGAAAATCAACAGGTAAATCCACCCAAGTTTGGAGCCTAATCTGGGGGAAACCTAAGGACCATAGATTTGGGAAACTATCGAACCCACAAAGGCTTCCTCTGTAATCCGCTTAGCGAAGGAGTTTCCAGGGAGGGGGCTTTACGTCTCTCCGTGCTCCATTGGGGACAAAAGAGGACAGGTTTCCCGCCTCGGGAACCTGGGACCTTCTAGGGACCAGAGAGGGGGCTGGACAAAGAGGAGGGGGATCACTCCAGCCAACCCCGCCAGGATGCTCGGGGCCCGAGGGGGGTGTGTGCGCCAGGCACGTGCGCGCGTGCGCGCGGCAAAGCAACAGACAAAGCCCGGTCCGCGGGAGGCGGCGGCCGGGGGTCCAGTGCGCGCGCACCCCGCAGGCTGAGGGGCCACGCGTGGGGGGGGAGCGGATGCGCGCGCACCGGGCCCTCGCCGCCGCCATCTTGTTTCCTCGGCACAATGGGGGAGAGTAACGGCTCAGCGCGGGAGCGACGTGGGCCAGAGAGGAAGCAGCCGGGTCCCAGAGTGAGGGGAACAGGCGGAGATTTGGGCTGCGAAGCGTGACTAACCTTGTCACGGCCAACGCTCACCCAGGACGGCGCTGAGAGGGAAAACGAACGGGGGGAGGGGCAGAGGCAGGAGCGGGCCGAAGCGCCGCCACATTGACGCTTACCTTCTCGGTGTCCCCTTCTCCCGACAGCAGCCGCCGCCGCCACCTCCCTCCTGCCACAGCCCCCCAGGGTCTCCCCCCAAAAGCCACGCGGTGTACGCCGGGCTGCTGAATCCAACTGCAATGGCGAGAGGAGGAGGAGGAGCCGGGGGCGAGCGGGCTGGCGGGCGGGCGCGCGCCAGGGAGGTGCGGGAACACGTGACCGGACGGAGCCCCGCCTCCCAATCGTCGCGTAGCCGCTCGAGGCAGGCCCAACCCGAAGGGGGGGGCGGGACGAAGGGCGCGATGTGGGCGGGTCATCACGCGTGACGCAAGCGTAAGCTCTGCGTGACTGGTCCCGTTGCGCCCGTATCAGTCTCTTCCTGTCCGGTGTCGTCGCTTAGTCATGTGATAGTGGCGAGTACAATGGTCTACTCCGCCACGTGATGAGGGATTTTACGCTTTATTTCGTCCCTATTAGTGGGCCTATGTCACGTGATAAAAACGCCTCTTATTTTTTTTCAATGGCGGTTTCTAGCGGCCGTTACCACGTGAGGCATGCCAAGGAATGCCCTTGCAACAGCGGCACATTTGTGCGCCTGCGCGGGACCGCCATCTTACTCCGTCGCCCGGAGTACGTTGGCGGAAAAGGCTCGTGGAGTCTTGCACGTGTGTGCTCCAGTTCGGGAACAGAGAACCCGCTGGGCTTCCGCTTCCAACAGAGAGGAATCGCCGCAGCCTCTCGTTTTCTGCGAGAGGTGGAGTGCCGGCCCGAGCTCCTTGCTGGACCTTCACTCGGCCCAACGCTGATGGGCGCCGCAGTTCTTCAGCCCCAAGAGCTTTGCTGGGTTGGGTGCAGCACCTGGCAACAATCCCCCCGGAGCCTCCAGAGGCTGCAGGCGAGTGCTTGTGTTCCTGCAGCGTCCCCTCCCCCCAGCTTTTTGACAGCTGGAAAAACTGATGATCAGATCCTGAAAAGACTCCCCTCCGGCTTATGGAGAAGGCAAACTGGGACCCCCGGTCACTCGACTGCAAAGTAAAGTCACGGTGCCCTACTGCCTATTTTGTTCTTTTGGGATAAGGTCTCGCTGTGTAGTTCATGTATCCACTGACCTTAGGGAGATCTTCCTGTCTCAGCTTCCCTATTGCTAGATGACAGACGTGTGCCGCCACACCCAGCTCGAGAATTACCTTTTCGTTCGTGAGCCAGGGTCTTGCTGTGTGGTTACACTGACCTTGTACTGCGTAGTCCGGGTTAGCTTCGAATGTGGAGCGATATTTCTGCCTAAGCCTCACCGTGATGGAACCTTAGTTTAAAAAAAAAAAAAAGCATGTTGTTGGGCCGAAGATTTAGCTCAGTGGTTCCAGCGCCTTCCTCGCAAGCGCAAGGTCCTGAGTGTGACCCCCGGTAACCACATACAATGCTGGGCATGGTGACTCACGCCCACCAGCAATCAGTACCACATACCACAGTGCCAGGGGTGGTGGCTCACGCCTGTAATCCCAGCACTCGGGAGGCAGAGATAGGATTGCTGAGTTCGAGGCTTGGCCTGGGCTACATAGTGAGCTCAGGGCCAGCCTGAACTACAAAACGAGACCCTGTCTCAAAAAAAAAAAAAAATTTAAGCCCAGCCCATCACATTAGCGATTTAGGAAGACCTTAACTCAAAAATGGCTAGGGATGGGCTGGGAATTTAGCTCAGTGGTTCCGGCGACTGCCTAGGAAACACAAGGTCTCTGGTTTGATTCCCAGTAACTACATACAACAATACTGGGCATGGCGACTCAAGCCCACCGGCAAACCGTACCTCATACCTGTAATCCCAGCACTAGGAAGGCAGAGGCAGGAGGATTGCTGAGTTCAAGGCTTTCCTGGGCTACATAGTGAGCTCTGGGCAGCCTGAACTACAGAGCAAGACTTTTCTAAAAAAAAAAAAAAAAAAAAATGCTGGCTGGGGATATGGCCTAGTACAAGGATTCTAGGTTCAGTTGCCAAAGAAGGAAGACGAGAGGTCTGAGGACTTAGCTCAGTGGAGACGTAGACCTTGGGTTCAGGCCCTAGTACCCTGAGCCAAAAAAGTGCCTAAATCTGAGGTGATATGATCTTCCTAGAAACCCAGATTGACCTGAGAGTCCTCGAAACTTTCCCTGAGTTCACAGCGCCCCCAAGTGGCAGAACTGGGTGCTTCCTCGTTTACCCTTCCTCCTGCGGGAATTAAAGGTCCAGTTGAAAATGCTCTTGAGACTTACTGCTCCAAGGCTGCTCCCGTAGAAGCCAAACACAGAAGACAGCGGGCAGGATTTGGAGTATGCAAAACGAAAAAAAAAATTATGGGTTTCTGATCCAAACCATGGCCTAGTGGTGCATGCCTCTCATTCCAGCCCTCCGGAGGCAGAAGCAGGAGGATCTCAGCGAGTCCAAGGCAGCTTGGTCTACATAGTTAGCTCAAGGCCAGCCTGGGATATGTAGTGAGACCGTGTCAAGAAGGGGTAGAGGGCAGAATTGAAGAGAAGGAAATGAAAGGGGACGACAAGTTGAGATGTGTCATGCACAAGTACCAACAGTCTCATGTTGTGCATACCCACTATGTACTGCAAACACGTGCTAATAAACACAAAAACTAAAGGAAGTACATGGAAGTGTATGTTCGCCTCAGGCAGCCGCCCCTAACTCGGAGGCAGAAGCGCAGTTCCCTGGTCTGGGGCTCGGGACGTGTGGCCACTGCAAGGCACGTGCTGAACCTCACCCTCCTGAGCTTTTCCTCCCTGTGTCCCCCACCCTCTCCCCCCTTTGCTTTGCTCCTTTCAAACTCCACGTGGAATTAATCACATCCGCTCCATGTCCCGATTATTTCCAAAGTCTGAACCTTTTTTTCTTCTGAGAGTCACCATGTACGCCCAGCTGGCCTCACCCACTGTGTAGCCTAGGCTTGCTTCAGATTAGCAGTCTTCTCCCCAGGTCCCCGAGGAGCTGAAACTCACGCCTGTGTGTCCCCGCCTGGCAATCCTCCTGCCTCGGCTTCACGTTTGTAGGATCACAGATGTAAATTTGCCCATCCTATTAGATCCCCCTCAAGACCGGGGACACCAACGTAAGAGAAATAAGTGATTTTCAGGACTTCCAGGGACATCAAGCTGCCAGTTTTTATTTTGTTTTGTGGTGCTGGGGAGGGAACCAGGGCCTTCATACTGAGCTGCATCCCAACTGTGTTTTTATTTTTATTTTGAGATAGGGTCTCCTTACATTTCTAAGTTAGCTTAAACTTACCACCCTCCTGCATCAGCCTCGCAGACTGTCAATATTACAGGCATGTAATACCATTCCCAGCCCAACTGCTCGTTTTTAGGGTCCAGCTCCAAACTCCAGTCACTGACTTCAAATTTCCTTATATTCCAGGAAAAGCAGAGGCTGGCAGACCAGCTCCTGGTGAGGTCAGCCCTCCCTGCTAGCCAGGACCATAACAAAGAGTGCTCTGTTCTAAGGGAAACTTGACCCCCTCGCATCACATGACCAGGGTGCCACAGAACCAGTCCTGAGATGCCTGCCTTCGGCCAGCCCTTGGGTTGGACACTGACCTCTGCTGCTACCATGCACACCCCAACCTGCCTCGTCCCCTGTGTCTGAAAGACCCAAAGCTGTTGTCAGCTTGTGAAGACAGCCCTGGAGCCTGTGTTTGTCCTTCCCAGCATGGCCATGGCGATCCAAGCTCCTGTCACCCCCTCGCCCGACTCCTCCCCTGTGAGGGAATAGATAGCCTAGCCTCGGCTGTCAGAACTTTGGGCTTTTACCCCAAAACCCTGCCAGTAAGAACAGTATAAAAGCTGTTTGCCAGGCCAGAGGGTTAGCTCAGTGGTTCCAGCGCCTGCCTCGCAAGCGCAAGGTCCTGAGTTCGATCCCCGGTAACCACATATAATGCTGGGCGTAGAGACTCACGCCCACCAACAATCAACACTGCATACCACAATGCCGGACGTGGTGGCTCACACCTGTAATCCCAGCACTCGGGAGGCAGAGACAGGAGGATTGCTGAGTTCACGGCAGCTTGCCTGGGCACCATAGTGAGCTCAGGGCCAGCCTGAACTACAAAGCGAGACCCTGTCTCAAAAAAAAAAAGCTGTTTGCCAAGAATGTTGATATATTGAAGCTGGGCATAGTGGCGTATCCTACAGTCCCAGCACTTGGGAGACTGAGGTAGGAGGATCTTTGTGAGTTTCAGGTCAGCCTAGGCTACATAGTTTGGGAACAGCCTGACCTACAAGTGAGACACTGTCTCAAAAAAAAAAAAAAAGGAGAAAAAAAGAAATGTGTTGAGCTAGATATGGGGGTGCACACCTATAATCTCAGCCCTCCGGGTCGCTGAAGCAGGAAGATTGCAAGTTAAGACTCAAATTGTCTTAAAATGAAAAGAGAGGGGTAGAATGTACCTAAGTGCCAATGTTCTGAATTCAATTCCCAATACCACAAAAAGTAAAAGAAGTAAAACTAAAAGGCATAGGTCCAAGTACCAATTCCTCATGATGAATGTAGTCATTAGTTACTGAAAAGAATAATCATAATTTTTTAAACTTTTCATACCATGTACATTGTACCCAGTGTTATGAGTGACATCCACAGGATTAAAGTCTGCTGGGAGGCTGGATATAGATTTTATGCAGATATAATGCCAGTTCATAGAACGGACTCCAGTATGCAGTTTGGTAACTGAGGCATCCTCAAACTAATCTTACACGTATTACAGGGGAGGACTGTACTCAAAAATAGTGGATGGGCAGGGGCTGGGGATTTAGCTCAGTGGCTCCGGTGCCTGCCTCGCAAGCACAAGGTCCTGAGTTTGATCCAGGTAACCACATACAACAATGCTAGGCACGATGACTCACACCCACCAGCAATCAGTGCCACATAACTACAAAGGCTGGGCATGGTGGCTCACGCCTGTCATCCCAGCACTCGGGAGGCAGAGACAGGAGGATTGCTGAGTTCGAGGTTTGCCTGGGCTACATAGTGAGCTCAGGGCCAGCCTGAACTATGAAGCAAGATCCTGTCTCAAAAAAAAAAAAAGATAGATGATAAATAGGTGATAGATATAGTGAATGGAAGCTGCGGGTGACAGTGCAGACCTGAAATCCCAGCTACTCTCATAGGCTGAGGCAAAAGGATCCTGACAAGTTGAATGTCACCCTGGGGTACACAGGGAAACCCTGGCTCAACCAAAATTAATATACAGCGTATGTTTACCAGGTCCAAGGTCTTAGGTTCAACTGTCAGTATCAGAACAAAAAATTGAAACTATGGCAAACACATACACACCCCCAAAGGAAAAGTGTTCAGGAGGCAGTCTGCAGGGTAACATTCCAGGACAGATGGCCTGGGAGCGGTGACTCGAGTGGCCAACAGGGGGCAGCAGCGAGCCATTCCCAGGGTGTAGATGCAAAAGCCACTGGCCAAACCTATAGGGACCTCAGGTGAAGGGCACTGAAAAAGCCAAGGCAGGCGTCCAGGACACAGGGCTGGGAGGTGGGCTGGCAGTGACCACCTCCTGGGCCTCGGAGACCAGAGCTAAAAAGGGTGATTTGTTAGCCAGGAGCCTTTGTGAAAAAACCTGAGCTGCCTGTCTGGTGGAATCTGGGCTGAGATCCAGGCCAGCAGACAGTGGGCTTCCTGCCCTGCCATAGTCCCTCTGGAAAGCGGGCCCCCCCCCCCGAGCATTGCATGCTGCTGCCCCCCCTCAAACACACTAGGCAGGGACCCATATGGTAGGCACTTTATTAGTGGTTGGAATGCAGTTATATACGCACAGGGCTGTGGGGACCAGACAGGGACAACGGCGGGCTGGCTGCAGGCACAGGAAATGGGGAGCCCTGGGCTGGAATGCACCAGGATCCAGGATGGAGCAAAGGGATGAAGCCTGGGGGAACTGGGACGGGGAAATGGCAGGCAAAGGGGAACCCGGCAACAAGGTCCCCTAAGTTTAACAAGTTTGGCAAAAGGATCTCTGGGGTGCAAGGATTCTAGGCAGAGTCCTCCCAAGTACCCAGGCCCGAGTCAGGCCTGTGTAGTCACTTTCATTCCTCTTACCACAAAAGTAGCGTCAGAAACTGGCCCACCTGCATTTTCCCACTAAGGCCATAAATATCTTCTGCCTGGTCAGGCTCCCCCCACCCCACCTGGGACTCTGGCTGGGAGATCCCTCCACACTCCTACCCCAGCCACGAATGAAGGCACTGCCTGGCAGCTCCATCCAGCTATGGAGACAGGAATGAAAGCTAATAGACCCTTTGATGCATGTCCAGGTTAAAAAAAGAATAATAGGGCTGGGGTTTTAGTTCAGTGGTTCCAGCGTCTGCCTTGCAAGCCCAAGTTCCCGGGTTTGATCCTCGGAAACCACATACCACAATGCTGAGCATGGTGCTTCACATCTGTAATCCCAGCACCCGGGAGGCAGAGGCAGGAGGATTGCTGAGTTTGAGGCTTGCCTGGGCTACCTAGTGAGCTCAGTGCCAGCCTGAACTACAAAGTGAGACCCTGTCTCAAAAAAAATAAAATAAAACCATAACGATACAAATATCTGGTAGCAGACAGACTGAATCCTCGTTGGAGCTCAGAGTTGGAGTTCAAGGTGGCTGGTTGCTCTCTCCTGTGTAAACATGGTCCTTCTTGCTGTCTGTCTTCCACACAGGAAGCATAGAGGAGCCAGCAGGGGCACAGCTAACCCCTCCTATCATAGAGGTTGAACAGATTTGGCCCCATGCAGGCCAGAGAGGGCTGGAGTGACCTGTTTTCTCTTTCTTTCTTTTTCGGCTTTTTTGAGATAAATCTCCCTACATAATTCAGGCTGGCCTTGAACTTGCAGCAATCCTCTTATCTCAGCCTCCCCAGTGCTAAGATTATAGGCATGTCCCAAAGTGGGGTGGCTCTGTCCTGGTTTTATAGGGCTGCTGGGAAAACCGAGTCCCCTTTGATTTAGTTATGAGAGGGCACTTCCCACATCCTCCAGGCCCCCAGAAATCAGCAGGGGCTGGATCAAGGCAGGAGGCAGATAGGCAGTGATCAGACTCCAGCCTGGTAGGCACCGCTGGGAAGCTTCTCTCCCGGGAGGCTGGGTGGAGGGGGGTCCTTAGGGCTGTATCAGCTTCTTTTTCATTTGTGTTTGTTTTCTGAGATACGGCTTGATACGTAGAGTCCAGGTTGGCCTCAAACTGCCAGAGATCTTCCTGCTTCAACCTCCCACGTGCTGGGATTACAGGCATGCACCGCCATGCCTGGCTTTAGGATTCCACCAGCTTCTTGTTGGTCTTGTTCAAGAGCTTCTTGAGGGTGGAAGACATGAAGTAAGGCCTCTCAGCAGAGCCATCGTTCCGCTCCAGGTCCTCCACTGTGGAGAGAGGCCCGAGACCAGGTGGCGTGAGAGGGAGCTCATGGGCAAAGGCCACCAAGGGTGGGGCAGGGGGACTGTGACACCGAGAAGCCTTGGACAGTTAGCGAGACATTCTAGAACCAGAGGGAAGACTGCAGTGGGCTTAGCTTGGCCCCCATGATCTCCACATTGGCAGGGAAGGGGATCCCCACATGCACCCAATGTCCGGGGGACACATGGCCCCACACACCAGTCTCCCTCACTGTCTACTCCTCGACTTCCGCCCGCTTGCCCTCCTCCGCACTCCCCTTTAACAGGATGTCTCTCAGCTCGGGCGACATGAAGTAGGGTCGCTCCTGAGAGCCGTCATTCCGCTCAAGATCCTCACCTGGGCCCCCCAGGAACCGGCAGGGGGGAAATGGGGGAAGTCAGGAAAAAAAGGGAGGAAAGGGAGGCAGGGGAAAAACAGGGAAGCCAGCAGGCGTGAAGGAGAGGAAGAGAAAAGAGGAAACAAAATAAAACAAAAAACAGACGAGAGACCAGAGTTAGTGGCAGCCACAGATCCCCTACCCCAGGAAAGCCAGAAACTCCAAAGCCAAGGGCCCAAGGGACAGTGGCTCAGGGCAGGCGGGGCCACTACACAGCAGCTCCAAGCAGGGAGGAGGCCAAGAAGGCATCTGGGGCCCAGGGACAAGGGACAGCCAGACCCCGGGGAAGCTAGGGGCACTGGGCAGGTGACAGTGTGATGCCAGGGGAGGGAAAGGTTAGATACGGTGGGGACAAGGGACACAGGGCCCACGGTCTGGCTGGGGTGAGGGAGGGGCCACTCACAGAAACAGAGGAACAAGGTATCCACACACATGCCGTAGACGCTGAAGAAGCCATGGGCAATCAGGTAGGAGCCAACAATGACTGTCTGGGCAGAGAGAGGACACAATATATTTGTGGCTCAGCTCCTGTCCAGAGCAGCCACTACCTACCCGTCCTTCCCCCAGGATGGCAATATGTCACTCTCCCACTGACAGGGACCCTTTATCACTGTAACTCACGTTGCTTCCTTCAACCCCATGGCCTTTGTATATGCTGTAGCCCAGACTGAAATCTAGTTTATGCCCCATCATTCTGCCACTTTTAGCTCTACTTCCCAGTCCTCGGCTATCAGTTGCTCCAGGACGCTGCTGCTGACCCTGAGACCTTGTTTTATGTTCTCCAGACACTGTGCACCCCACCTCAGACTTCCTGTTGAGGCCCACATCCTTACTACACTATATAAGGACATTTATTGCCATCCAGAGACTCCCAGGCCTTGGGAGCTGCCTGACAACATCTGTTGATTGAGGCCAGGTGACAGATTAAAAAACTTGTCCAGAACTGCTCATCTGGGAACTAGCAAGTTGAGGAACTAAGATAAAAATCTAGGTCACTGGACTCCTGAGATTGGACTGTCTTTGGGATGAACACTCAACCTTTCCACAGCCCTGTCATTTCCTGCTCTTATCTCTTTTTTTCCCCCCTTGTACTAGAGACTGGACCCAGGACCTTCTCACTAAGCTGCACAGCCAGCCCTATACTGGGAGATATGGCCTTGTTGAGTCACTAAGCTGCCCAAGTTGGGCTGGAACTTGCAATATTCCGGCCTCACCCTCCTGAAGTACTGGAATTCCACTCAGATCTTAGCAATATCATTTTGGATGAATGTCCACTCACCTAAAAACGGAAAGGCCACGAAAGGGAAGGAACCCTCCTACTTTAGTACCTTGTATATGGTAGGTACTAAGTACTTACGAACTAAATAAAAATTCCTCACCTTTCACATTCACCCGTATCTATCCCAAATCAAAAGAGACCAAGCAAGTCCCAACCTCCTGCCGGGCCCTCTCTGAGCCCAAGGTCCATACCAATATAGGAACCCAGTAATAGTTGAGGGGAGGCGCTGTGTCCTGCACGATTCTGATACGGTGAGTGAAAAAGAAGAAAGCCAGGATCCCTGGAGGGGAAGGAAGGCAGAGCTGAGTATGTGGCTGCATGCACAGGATTCCGGCCCACCCGAGGGAGGACACCGAAGTCACGGGGCCTGACGAAAGTCACAGGTCACTGCTGGCAGCCTGGGTGGCCACACTCACCCACACTGCCCACGATCAGCAGCTTGCCCAGCAGGAAGAGGAAGTCAGTAACTTTGTCCAGGACGGCCACCCTGCAGGAGACAAGGAAAACAGGAATGAGTGCGGCCTCGGGGCTTGGGGCAGGACAGGCTGGAGGAAGCTGGTGTCACCTCACCTGATGATGTTTCTCATGAGCAGGAAAAAGGCATTTCTGGCCGAGGTGCAGAAGTTGGTGCCGTAGATGGCAATCTGGAGGGGAGAAGGGGTCAGGTCCCCTGGGCGGGCACGGGGCTCCGTGCACCCTCAGCAGGAGCGGCTGAGCTGGATCTGGGTCCTGGGCCAACTCACCATGATGTAAGCATTCCTGTTGAGGAACTTAATGAACTTCTCCAGGCACCAGAAGCAACACTTGAGACAGGTCATGAGAAATTTGGCAAATTTGTTTTCTGCAGCTGGAAGAGAAGGGAAAGGTTGCCAGGGTGAGAGAGCAGAGTAGCCCGGCCTGGCACAGCCCCCCAATTCCTTATTACACACACCTTTTAGGCGCTGATCCAAATATTCGAGTATCACTCGGATAATCTGTACAATGGCAAGAATGAGGGAGCCAAAGGCCAAGGAGCCCGTGTGGTACCTGTGGGCGTAGGGGGGCATCAGCAACTGAGTCAGAACTATCCATCCCAACACGGTGCCAACCCCAGCCTACCTGAGTGCTCGGCCAAAGGCAGAGAAGAGTGGGAAGGCGGGCATGTCGTCTGGCTTGTGCAGGGCCCAGTAGTAGGAGGCAAAGGCCCCGGCTAGTGTGACCTGGCCTAGCGCCAGCACGAAGTTGGCCAGCCAGAAGAACATGAAGGCATTGAAGATCTGCAGACCCAGCAGCGCACGGTGATAGCTGGACTCCCCGCCATAGAAGGCAAACTGGCAGCTGGCTTTGGGGCATGCGTGCGATTCAGTGGAGTTAAAGAAGGTCTAGGGCAGGGGGTACAGAGTTGAGTCAAAACACAGGGGCTGGGGCTGGGGATTTAGCTCAAGTGGTACCGCACCTACTTTGGAAGCACAAGGGCCCGAGTTCAATACCTGGTACTGCAAAAAAAGAAAAAAGCAGGGGCTGGGAGTTTAGAATAGGCTCGATGGCATCATTATTGGGGAGCACATAAGCCCACGGGGTAAAAAAAGGTCTTGAGGATCAGAGTGAAGTTGAGGAATCAGGACATCAGGAAAAGGGCCACAGTAAGCAATGGGGAAGTTCTACAAATAAGAGTGGTCATTACAAGGGTCAAGAAAAGGATGGGAGAGCCAGGCATGGTGACTCACACCCATACTCCTAGAGCTCGGGAGGCAGAGGCAGGAGGATTGCTGTGAGTTCGAGGCTGGCCTGGGCTACATAGTGAGCTCAAAGGCAGCCTGAACTACAAAGTGAGACCTTGTCTCAAAAAACTAAAAAAGAAAAAAAGGAAAGAAAGGATGAGAAGAATTGGGCATAGGGGTGTACATGTGGAACCCCAGTACTCAGGAAGGCTGAGGCAGGTGCAAATTTGAGGCTAATCTGGGCAACTTAGTATTTTAGCAAAACGCCACCCCTAAAAAAAAAAATTTTTTTTTTGTTTATTGAGACGGGGTCTCACTTTGTAGTTCTGGCTGCCGTTGTTTGTTATGTAGCCCAGACAAGCCTTGAACTCAGCAATCCTCCTGCCTCTGCCTCTTGAGTGCTGGGATTATAGGCTTCAGCCACCAAACCCGGCATTGTGGTGTTCAGTACTGGTGGATGGTGGGCGTGAGCCACCATGCCCAGTATTGTTGTATATGGTTACCAGTGATGGAACACAGGACCTTGCGCTTGCTAGGCAGGTGCCAGAACCACTGAGCTAAATCTTCAGCCCCCCAAATAAAATATTTTAAAAAGTGAGCTCAGTGCGAAGGCCCTGGCTTTAATCTTCAGCACCACACAAAGAAAGTGAAGTGTGGGTGAATAAGTGTGTGGTTTAGTACCAGAATGGAGGGCAGGCCACGTCGATCAGTTCCTAGCTTCTATAAAGGGCTAGATCCTGGTTTAGTATCTCTTAGTCTCCGCGTCCCCTACACCCCATACAGCACATACTGAAGACGCCCAATGTTTGCTGAGCGGCCACCTGCCCTCCCTACGCAGGGTCACCCACCTCAGGGTTGCAGGTGTTCCCCGTAAACACGCAGGAGGGATCATCCAAAATCTTATAGACAGCTTCATTGGAAGTAGACAGGAAGCTAGAGGCTTGTTAAGGAATCTGGGGTCTTGGACTGGGACCCCAGGGGCTTTCCAGAAAGGATCCACTCAGCTACCAGGTCGCAGCTCTGCCCCCGAGCTGCGGGTGCCCCCCCAAACCAGCTCCCAGGGGGGCTGTGGCAGATACACGGCAGTGCTGGCCCAGTACGCGATGCAGAGACACAAGAGGAAGAAGGTGACCAGCGGGTACAGCATGGAGCACATGACGTATCCCACAGCCCTGGGGGGTAGCAATGACAGGCTCAGGACCCCAGCCCGCCAGGGACAGGACAGCACCCCTCCCCCGTGCGCACACATGGCGCCCCGCCCCACCTGCTGGCTTCCTTGATGAGCGCGATGGCGATGAGAATTCTCTTCCGCAGGAAGATGAGCAACAGGATGATGACAACTTCCACGATGCTCAGGATGATCACTGCAAGGGCGCCTCGACTGAGCCACTGGCTGCCCCGGCAGTCTCCCGCGGGGGGGCGGGGGGCGTTACTCACTGAAAGCCATCCACGTCTGGCGCAAGTGCAGGTATACACGGAAGTCCGTCTGGAAGCCCAAGTCCACCAGCGAGATGTCCGAGCCGGCCTCCCCACGCAGACGGGCGTACTCCATGTAGCAGTGAAATATTCCTACACAGGGCCACAGCTTCAGCCCACTGCTGGGCTCCCCACCCCTGCCCCCAGTTCTTGGGAGGACTGAGCTCAGTTTTTTTAAAATAAGGTCTCACTAAGTTCCCCTTGTGGGACTTGATCTTCCTGCCTTCGCTTCTCCGAGTGCTGGGATTGTCACAGGGGCCACCGTGCCTGGTTCCTTCACCCTCACTGCTTTGTACTTGCTGTTCCCTCTCATATGCTAAAGGGTTGTCAGGTCTGTTTCTCCCATGAAGCCCCCACATCCCTGGGTACATACGCTACCAGAGAATCCTGTTTTGTTCATTCCCACAAGCCCAGAACCCATGTCTGGGTCACAGCACTCGGTACATGTTTGGTGGAGAATGAATGAACATGCCTCCAGTGTGAACATGAAGTGGGACAACAGGAGGGTCTTTCACCATTCTCCTTGGCTTTCTGTAAAACAAAATTGTGAGCTGGACATGGCGGTGCATACCTGTCACCCAGCTTTCAGGAGGCTGAGGCAGGAGGATCATAAGCTTAAGCCTGTCCAGGGTAATTTAGTGACTTAGCAAGACCCTGTCTCAAAATAAAAATAAAAAGGGCTGGAGAAGAAGGACAGCGTGAAGGACCCAGATCCAATCTCCAGTACTGCATAAAAATAAATGCAAATGCCAGCACCTAACTAAAAACTACTATTGACAGACACATTTTTGTTCCCCTCTTTTTTGTTTTGCAGTACCAGGGATCGAACTCGAGCCCTTATGCTTCCAAGGTAGGCATGGTACCACTTGAGCTAAATCCCTAGCTGTATCCTTCTTTTGGTACTAGGGACTAAAGCCCTGGAGTGCTGAGCTATATCCCTAGCCATTTTTTTACTCTAAAATAGGGTCTCATTAAGTTGCCCAGGCTGGCCTTAAACTTGCAATCCACCCACCTCACCCTTGTGGAGTGTCAGAATTGATTATGGGTACATGCCACTGTCCCTGGCCAATATGGACATTCTGATACTTGTGTCCTCAACTGGGTAGCCAAGAATCTGGCCCCCTGGAAGTTTCAATGAAAAATCACGGTACAAAACAACAGTCCACAAGCAAGGCTCAGGTTCCCACGGGGTGAGCTACTCCAAACTCCTGCCTGGATTTTATCCACACACTATCTCCTTCTCATTAAGCCTCCCAAGTGGTAAATGCTAATTATCCCCATAAAATGCACAATGAAATTGGGGCAAAGTGAAGGTTACTCACCTGCCTACGGATACTCAACTAGCAAATGGATGTGGACCCTGTGATTAAGGCACCAAAGTATGAATTCCAACCCACTCACTAAAGAACCTGCCTGACTACTCAGAAGGCTGAGGCAGGAGGATCATGAGTTCAAAGCCAGCCTGGGAATCAGACACTACTCCAAAAAGAGCCCGCATGGAAACCTTGCTGTTGATAACTGATGCAGGGCTTGCTGTGGAAAGCCACTGAGTGCTACATTTATGGCAGGCTACATGACACACACCTGCAATCCCAGCACTTGGGAGGCTGACACAGGTTTGCCTGGGCTACCTGGCAAGTTCGAGGCCACCCCAGACTACTTAGGCCCTATCTCAGAGGGAGGACATTTTGTAGAGCTCAGGCAGGGCAAGAGGGGGGGAGGGGCGCCGCACCATAGCCCAGCACCAGGATCACCAGGACGATCATCACCCAGACCATGATGCCGGCCAGGAAGCGCAGCAGGATGATGAACAGGAGGCTGAGCACCATGGCGATGACCAGGCCGCTGTGGATCAATAGAGCGTGAGCGGATCCTCCCGGGGCAGGCGGGGGGCACACAGAGGGTCACCGCCTTTTCAACCTACATGACAATCCAGTACCAGGACACAGTGTAATCTTCAAATATCCGCATGGCCAGCTGCCGGGCCTCCAGGATGCCGTTGGCCTGCCTGGGTCGTGGACAGGGCGGCTCAGGTCACAGCCTCCGGAGGCCCCATACCTGTCCCACCCCTCCCAGCCGAGGGCCCCGCGGGCTGCTGGGCTCCGGCCTCACTTGGCACCCTCCACCAGCTCTGTGACGTTCTTCCGAGAGCCATGCCCGTCCTCATAGGTCGTCTCATTGCCCACCATGATGACCCCCTTGTGGGCGTGGATGGCCGGGAAGCATCGCTGGGCCACTGCACAAGCGGGAAGCCAGAGCGTCAGCCCAGCCCGGGTAGCCCTCCACCCGCCCCCGGCTGAGCGGTGACCCGGACTCACAGGGTTTGCTGGGGATGAGGACGGCAGGGCACTGGCCATCCCGAAGCACCTCGGGCACACCCTGGGAAAAGAGAGAAGCCGAGTGCCGTGGTGCACAACTGTGATCCCAGCACTGTAGAGGCTGAGGCAGGAGGATACCTCAAGTGGAAGCCAGACTCGGTGACAATTCAAGCCCAGTTCTGACTATATAGCAAGACCCAGTCTCAACAAACCAAACCAAAGATACATAAATGAGAGAGAAACAGGGAGAGTTCGCTCCCCCCCCAGGCAGCACCCTGCCTCAGGCTACTGGGCTCTCTCACCTGTTTATCTCTCCGGAAGTCAGGGACACAGAACTGCTTATAGTAAGCAAAGTCAGAAGTGCTCCAGGCTCTCAGGAGGGTGAGGTAGCGGTCAGGACACTTCTCCACGCAGATCTAGGAGGCGGAAGGAGGGAGAAGAGTGGTGGGGCCCTGACTTGGTTTCACCCCACATTCTTGGGGTAAGGTCGGGGAGGGACAAGTGGTACCTGCGGGGTGGGGCACTGGAATTCCAGCAGGACCAGGGGGCTGGCACACTTCACAATGTTGAAGTAGAACAGGAAGGGTTTGTCCCTAGGGTTACAGAAGGGAGAATGGGAAATTGTCAAGACAGCTCAGCCACCATATGTAAAAATCATTGGGAAAACAACGACAGAAAAGGCAGCTCCTGCTAAGTTATAAGGGATACAAAGAACTGTGGTTCTCTCTTATTGCTGTGCTACTTTCTGTTTGCCGTGAATGGTTTCTCCTTTGGGATGCCACTCTGCCTTGGAGATAGCCAATAGACTGAAGCCTCCATAAACTGTAAGCCAAATAAACACTTCCACTCTTTGCATATAGGGTATTTTTTATCAGCAGTGAGAGAAAAATAACTAAGATACAAGGCCACCTAACAACTCCCCGAAAAGGGGCCACTCTACTTCTTTAGGCAGAGATTTGCTGTTACCAAGTTGCCCAGGCTGTCTGCATTTGCAATCTTCCTGCCTCAGCCTCCTGGAGTGCTGAGATGATAGGTCTGCACCATCCTGCCACATCTTTTCTTTTCTCTTCTTCTCTTCTCTTTGCTTTGCTTTCTTTCTTTCATTTGTTTGAGACAGCGTCAGTTCAGGCTGATCCTCGTTCGGCCTGGCCTCAAGCTCATGGAATCCTCCTGCCTCAGCCTCCCAAGTGCTGGGATTACAGGCATCTGTACCACCACAACTGCTTTTCAGTACTCGTGCCTTAGCTTCTGGAGTGCTAGGGGTACAGGTGTGCACCACTACGCGCAGCTGGTAGTGGGTCTTATGGTACAGATTTTAAAGATCATGAAAAATAGAGACTGTGCCTTAGAGGTGGATGGTACAAACTTGAAGCCCTGGGCCGGAGGGTTGGCTCAGTGGTTCCGGCGCCTGCCTCGCAAGCTGTAAGGACCTGAGTTCGATCCCCGGTTACCACATATAATGCTGGGCGTGGTGGCTCACGCCTGTAATCCCAGCGCTCGGGAGGCAGAGACGGGAGGATTGCTGAGTTCGCGGCGGCTTGCCTGGGCACCATAGTGAGCTCAGGGCCAGCCTGA